>JANBPQ010000017.1:0-305851 GCA_024712875.1 Inonotus hispidus | reverse complement strand
TCGGACTTATATTCTCTTCTTTAATTGCATCTACAGCTAGAAATCCTCAAATAAAAGGACAATTATTTAGTTATGCAATTTTAGGATTTGCTTTAGCCGAAGCAACTGGGCTATTCTCATTAATGATTGGATTCTTATTATTATATTCATAATTAAGATAAAAAGTTTAAATAAAAAAAACAGTTTTAATTGAAACCCTATACTTAGCAAGATTTTTTTATATATTAATATATATGTCTTAATATAACTTTTTTTTAAAATTAAAGGGTGGAAGAATTTGTGTTAATATTAAATTTTAAATAAACCTTTAAAAGGTTTTACCATAATTTTTTTATGTGATTCTTAACTAACTATAATTGACAACAAAAAACAAAAATTTTTTTACAAAAGTTTTTTTATATTACCTTTCAATAAAAAAAATTCTTTTCTAAATAATTAGAGTTATTAAAATAATTATTATTCATTTAGTTTTTTAAATTTTAAAGAATAAGTATTTTTAATTAATAAAAATATTAGATTGTAATAAGTTATTAAATTAATTATATTTTTATTATTATAATACAAAATAGTTCTTTTTATTTAATAAATTTAAATTGTGAAATTTATTGAAACGACTTTAGGCTTATTTTAATATAAGTTGGATTATTCCGCTTTTTTTACACAGAGGGAGCTTGGACAGTAAACAAAGGTTCGAATCCTTTACTTCTTAGATTTTATTATTAAATTGTTCCTCTAAACTTTTTTTCAACCCTTTCAGAGATAAATTTTTGTTATTAAAATAATTAATAACAATTAATTATTTAATTTTTTAAACTTTTTAGTTTTAAGGTTTTCTTACTGCCTTAAAACATCTTTTTTTTTTTTAGATTAAATTTTTTTATTAAAAATAAGGTAAAGTTAAGATTGTTTAAAAATAAAAAAAATTTTGTTTTATTTACAATCAGTTTGCTTTAGAATCTGAATGTTTGTGCTTTGTTTTAGTATAGGAAACTTGTTAATTCTCAAAGAATAAGCAATGTTAATAATAAAAGAATTTGTTTAAGCTTAATTTTAAATCTGTTATTTTATTTTAAATTGATTTTATTAGTAAACTTCCTTTATAACTATTTAAGTTTTAAATTAAACAATCTTAAATAATGAAAAGTAAGAAATTAATAGTAAAATTTAAAAATAAACAGATTAAAAAAGATGATTTAAATATAAACTAAATGATTTTTAATTTAATAGGCAAAGGTTTTGATTTAAATGTATTATTTTTAAATAAAATTTTAAATGATGCTCCTGAACCATGGCAAATTGGGTTTCAAGATAGTGCAGCTCCAGGATTTACAGGTATCGTTGAATTGCACAATACTTTATTCTTCTATATAGTGATCATTTGTATATCTGTTTTCTGGGTATTAGGTACTATAGTTTATTCATACAATTATAAAAATAATCCTATAGCACATAAATACCTTAATCACGGTAGGTTAGTGCCGTTTCAAAAGTGTTTTAAATCTAATAATTTAGTGTTAAATAAAATTTTTATTTGTTCTTACAGTACTTTATCTACGAATCAAATTATTAACGGTGAACCGTACCCGATAAAAAGATATGAAGATCCTTTTTCTATAAAACAAACTATAATTAAAGAAAATAAAGGTAAATCAGGTATTTATATGTGGACTAATAAACTTACAAATGATATTTATGTGGGACAATCTAAAGATTTATCCAAAAGATTTATTAAATATTTTAGTTTAGTTATCTAAAAAATAGAGACGCTTTAATAATAAGTAGAGCGTTAATTAAATATGGTTATTCTAATTTTTATTTAACTATTTTAGAGTATTGCGATAATTCTGAGTTAAATCAAAGAGAACTGTATTATTTTGATAAGTTAGAACCAAAGTATAATTTACTAAAAGTTGCCGGAAGTTCTTTAAATCATAAACATTCAGAAGAAACTAAAGCTAAAATAAGTAAAGCATTAAAAGGAGTATATGTGAAGGACAAATCTCCTTTAATAGGCAAAAATCATTCAGAAAACCCTAAAGAACTGATGAGTTTAAAAAAAAGAGGTGTAAATAACTCTTTATTTGGCAAATCTCACTCAGAAGAAACTAAAGAACTGATGAGACAAAAAGCTTTAGGAAGAAAACATTCTGATGAAACTTTATTAAAAATGAGTGTAGCAAATGGTAGTTCTGTTAATATTTATGAAAAATGTGATAAGGAAGGTTTTAAATTAATAGGTTTATTTCAATAAGAAAAGCAGCAAATTTTTTAGGGATAAGTAAAAGTACTGTAACGAGATATAAAAATTCAGGTGAAATATTTAAAGATCGGTATAGATTCTCATCTCAATAATTTTAGATTTAAAAAAAACTGTGAATATAAATTTTGCTATATGCTGGAAACTCCTTAGAGCTTTAAGTACTTTTTAATAGTGACAATCTTAGAGATTGGACAATCAGCAGGAAACCAAATCTTTAACAAAGTAGAGAGAGTAGGTTCCTCAGAGATTAGACGCGAAACATCCTTGGCCTCAAAGGGACACAAATTAAATAAGGATGAAGATTTAGTCCGTTTAAATAGGAAACTATTTATTTGATCGACATTAATAGAATTAATTTGGACAATTACTCCAGCTTTAATTTTAATCGCTATTGCTTTTCCTTCATTCCGATTACTTTATTTATTAGATGAAGTAATTTCACCAACAATTACAATCAAAGTAACAGGTTTTTGTTTAAATGCCTGAAATCATATATTTTAAATAAAAAAAAACACCTGGAAAAACAATCTAGGTAAAAACAAATTAATACAATCCTCAAAAATACTTTGTCCTTTAAATAAATTTTACCATAAGAAAACATTAGGCTCAAATTATTTATTATATGGGTATAATAAATCTTTTCACACGCAATGTAGAGCTATCAAACGGATAGGTCCACATAATATTGATGTAATTTCTATTATTTTTGGTTTATTACTAGGAGACGGTTATGCTATAAATAGAAGTGGTGAAGGGGTTAGATTGTGTATTAAACAAAGTATTATACACAAAGAATATTTATTTTGTTTATACGAATTCTTTTTAAATAAAGGATATTGTAGTAACAATAAACCTAGAAAATATACAAGAACAATTAAAGGTATTAATAAAATTTATTATGGTTATGAATTTAATACTTTCACCTTTAGGAGTTTAGTTTGGATTTATAATTTATTTTATAAAAAAGGAACAAAAAAGTTTCCTTTAATATTGAAAATTATATTACACCTTTAACTTTAGCTGTTTGGATTAGCGATGATGGAACTTTTGTTCCAAGTACAGGGGGTAGAGGTGGTGTAAGAATTTCTTGTAATAGTTTTACTTACACTGAAGTGGTATATCTTACTACTGTTTTAAAAAATAAATTTGATTTAGATTGCACAATCCAAAAAATAACTCTTAAAAATAAATATTCTATTTATATTAAAAAAAATTCTATTTCTAAGTTAGAAACTTTAATTTTACCTTTTTTACATGTTTCTATGTATTATAAATTAGGTTTACCTTCTAAATAAAAAATTTTGTTTGTTTTTATCATTTTTATTAGCTTATGTCGTTTGCTTTTTCTTTATCAAATTTAAACTTAGATTTGCGAAGATAATGTATTATCAAGTTCTTTTTACTCGCTTTTTGTTGTCTTTTGACAAAAAATTTTTGTTTTAGTTTTTAAATTAATTAATTTAAAGTTAATCAAATGATTAATAAAAAGTACAAATATATGATAGTCGTGAGATAATTTTTATTTTTATATCTCTAAGAATTCGACGGAATTCTTTAAGGAAAACATTTGTAAAATAGAATTTTATAGTCTAAATTTTATTTTTTATAATATATATATATTTATATTTGTATTTTCCTTTGGCGACACTAGTGAAAACAGTTAAAATACTATATTGAAATTAATACCGTTTCGTAGTACAAGACTGTCAGTAAATGAGTTTATTTGTTATATCGTTTATTGCAACAGACTGGGTCACTGGTGGGTGATATAATCATATTTTAAATTTGAAATTTTTTTAATATATGGCAAATTATATTGCTTAATGTACAGTCGATTAGATAGAAATATCTAGCATCAATGGTATTGGAGTTTTGAATATAGCGATTATGTAACAGAAAGCGGAGACCCTATCGAATTCGATTCATATATGATACCTGAATCAGATTTAGAATTAGGTCAATTTAGACTATTAGATGCAATAGAGTAGTAGTACCTGTTGATACACATATCAGATTAATAGTTACAGGTAAGACATCTTGCCCTTATTAAATTTAAAATGAAATTTAATTCGAATCTCGCTATATGCTGGGAACCTTTAATATTTAATCTACCTATTTTTAATAATATGTGTAACAAAGATTAAATTAATACAATGAGCAATCAGCAGGAAACTAACTTAAGGTAAATAACCATGAGAGTAGGTTCCTCAGAGACTACACGCGAGAAATCTTTTTAAGATTAAGATATAGTCCAAGTATTTATTATTATTAATTAGTAAAGCACTAAAAATAAAGATCTCAAAATCATTAGTTAAGTTTCAACAAAGTCCTCGTAGCCAAATAGGAATAATAGGGAAAACAATAACTGTAAAATTTTAGTTCTCTAAGGTTCAAATTTAGGCTCCGCCTTAGATAAGGGTAGATTTTCAAAAACTTTACAAAATTTAATATTTTTAACTTCAAATTCTTATTCTGTAATAGTAGGTAAACTATTATCGGAAGGTTGGTTAGAAAAATATAGTCTAAATTCTAATACTAGATTCAAATTTAAACAATCTGTAGATCGAGCTTTTTAGGTGATTGATTCCTTTATGTCTCTTTCTCATTATTGTTCTAGTTTACCTTTTTTAACCTAATCTAAACGGAAAGGGAAAATTCATTATGGCTTAGAATTTAGTACAAGATATTTACCTTGTTTTAATGAGTTATTTAGACTATTTTTTAGAGATAGCATAAAAGTAATTCCAGATAACGTTTATGATTTATTAACTCCCATAGCTATAGCTCATTGGGTTATGGGTGGCGGAGCCATTTTAAACAAAGGACTAGTCTTGTGTACAGATAGTTATACCATACAGGAAGTGGTTAAATTAATAAATGTATTAAAAATAAGATATGCTATCAATTGTACAATTCAAGGCTATAAAAAGAACAGCCCAAGAATATATGTATTACCGGAATGCCAGCCTAAGCTGCAAACATTAATAAAACCATATATTCTGTCTCCACTGTTATATAAAATTTCCCTTCCACATTAGTCAAACTTGAAAAATTAATAATATTTACTTGGCAGATGTAATTCATGATTATGCTGTTCCTTCTTTAGGTTTAAAAATTGACGCTTGTCCAGGTAGATTAAACCAAGCTTCATTATTAACTGAAAGAACAGGAGTCTTCTATGGTCAATGCTCTGAAATTTGTGGAGTATATCACGGATTTATGCCTACAGCTATAGAAGCAGTTTCAGTTGAAAATTATTTAAGTTTCTTAGATTCTCTTTAATTATTGTTAACTAAAAAAAAATAGGGTTTGGTTTTTTTTAAACCCTATTAATATAAAAATTAAAAGTTTATTTATACAAAAAATTTTTTTTTTTAATTAAAATTTAAAATTATTATTAACAATACTATACAAATAGGGAGAAGTTTTAAACCGTAAAAAAAAGTATTTTTTTTTATTTATATTTTTTAAATATTATGAAACAGTAAGCTAAAATTGTTACTTTATTTTATCCTAGTTTTGTTGTTCAGAGTGAATACCCGATTCTTTTTTGTTACTTAAAATACAACAAGAAAAAAAAACCAAAAAACAACATATAAGAGAGACTTTCTGTTTAGTTTGATTATATTACACTTTAAATAAAGTAGGGCAGGTGATCCGATTGGTAATGGTGGTTCTCTGTAAAAGAATTGGTTTATAACCGTAAAAGGTTCGATTCCTTTACTGCTCAAAAAAAATTTTTTGTTTTTTTTGTTTATTGATTTATCCTTTTTTAGGATAAGGGAACATAATACAAAAGACTGTAGCATAATAGGTTAATGCAGTTCGCTCATAATGGATATTATAAGGGTTCAATTCCCTTCGGTCTTACTAATTTGTAAAAAAAATTTTTTTTTCTACTTTTGCTCTTTGTAATTTAGTATATTATTTCAATTTATTTGAAAAAAAAAAAATTAAAAAAATTTTTTTATTAAAATTAAATATTAATACCTAAAAAAAAAAATAAAAAATATAAAGTATACTTAAAAGAATAAGAGTTTCTCTTAAATGATAGAAGACAAACTGGCTTGTCGCTCCCTTTGGGTGGGAGAGCTTGCGTGTTCGAGTCGCGCCTATCATATCCTTTTTGAAATTTATTTTTACTTCAAATTAGTTTTTTTTTGTTGCATCTTTAAAATTAGTGAAAGGTAATAAAATTTAAACCAAAATAATAAAAATAAACAAAATAAGGTGTCATGGCAGAGTGGTTAATGCGGGGTACTGTTAATACTTTTTTCAGAGGTTCAATTCCTCTTGATACCTCTTATTTAATTACTCTTCCTTTTTTTTTTATATTTTTTATATAAAGTAGTTGAAAATAAATAGAAAATTGTTAAGATAATATTTTAAAGAGAAGTTAATTTAATATAATTTTTTTTTCTTTTTAAGTTTTTATATGTTATTCTTAGCTGAAAAAAGAAAAAACCAAAAGACTGTTAAGAGCTTTTTTGTTAGTATAATTTAACAAATTTTACTTTTTTTGTTTTTAGTTTTTTGTCTTTAGAGATTGTTTAAAGTATAACAAGATATATTTTTATAAGGGGTATTTGGTCGAGTCTGGTTTATGGCACTCGTCTTGAAAACGAGAACTTCAAATAGAAGTCGTGAGTTCAAATCTCACAGTGCCCGAATAAAAAACAAACACAAAAAATTTTTTTTAGGAGATTTAATGTTTTTATCTTAGAAGCCTATAATTTAAGGGTAGAATAATTTCTTGATGAGGAATCTGTAGAAGTTCAAATCTTCTTGGGCTTAAATTTAAAACACTGTAAGTTTAAAAAATAAAATAAACAAAACAAAAAAAATTTTTGTTTTTTACCCTATGACTAGCAAACTATAGCTACAACTTATTTTTAATTTAAACAAATTTAAATTATTGTTCTAATTAACTAAGTTCACTGGCGACCCAATGAAATTAATCGGGCATATAACCACAAAAAATTTAAAATATTCTAAATATTTTTAAACAATAATTTTATTTTTTATAAAAACTTTTTATTTTTGGGCAATGTTTTATTTGCTGTTTAACCCTATTTTAAATAATTTGGTAAATATTAAAATAAATAGTTTAAGTTAAATATTGTTTATAATTAAAATTTTAGGTATTGAGAATTCGGTTCTTATTGTATATTCACAACCTTTATTGATTAATCTAAGGTATAAAAACAACAACAAAAAGAAGAATGACTAAATTAACCCTTTTTAAAAACAAAAATTTTTTTATAAAAAAAAGGTGGTAAATAGTTATTTCTTATTAGTGCTTATTTTTTTTTGTCATTTTTATTGGGGCATATAAAACATCAATAAAAAATAAGTTAAAATAAGCACTTAAAAATAAGAAGCAAAAATTACCTTCTTAAGGTTTCGGGCAATTGGAAAATTATATAATTATATATTGTTAGTTTAAAATTAAAATATGAGATTGTTAAAGTCCCAATCCATTTTAAGATTAGTAAATTCATATTTAATTGATTCGCCTGTTCCGGCTAATATTAGTTATTTATGGAATTTTGGTTCCTTATTAGGAACTTGTTTAATTATTCAAATATTAACAGGGGTATTTCTTGCTATGCATTATACACCTCATGTTGATTTAGCTTTTTCAAGCGTAGAACATGAAAACACATCGTATTGTGTTCTTTAAACTTCGCTATATGCTGGAACACCCTTAGAACTCTTGATACTTAATAATAAAAATATAAGTGATAATTCAAAAGATTGGGCAATCAGCAGGAAACCAAACTGCATGGCTAATGCTAGAGTAGGACCCTCAGAGACTACAGGCGAAGATCTCTTTTTGAAATGTCAAAGTATACACTAATTGAGATATGAGATAGTCCGATCAACCGTGATAAATGGTTGTTAACATGGTGAGTAGTTTAAGTATAGATACACTTGTTTATGGCTTATTGAATAAGAATAAACCAACCTCAATGAACAGAGAACAATTTTCTAGTTGGCTTTAAGGGTTTATTGACGGAGAAGGAAACTTTCAAGTTTATTTAGACAGAAATTATTTGCGAGTAATGTTTAGAATTCGTCTTCATATTGAGGATGTTGCTGTATTGCATAAAATTCGAGACTTTTTAGGCGTAGGTAGAGTTGTTACTAATGGAAACAGTTGTGTATTTATAATTAGCGAGATTAATAATTTATCAAACGTTTTATTTCCACTACTTGACAAATATTAACTATACACAACTAAATGGTTAGATTATATTGATTTTAAATCTGTAGTTTTAATTCTTGCCTATTCAAATACTACACGACTATCTTCTTCACAATTAGAAAGGGTAAAAGATATTATATATAATATGAACTTACAAAGACAAATATATAATTATGACTTAATCCCTGCAATAATAATAAATCCCTTTTGGTTATTAGGGTTTATTGAAGGTGAAGGAACCTTTGGGTTTAAAAACTTAAGTCCTTATTTTCAAATAGTACAACACGTTAGAAGTTCAATGGTTCTTATTGCTATTGCTAACTATCTACAATTACTCCCTAAAACTTTTACGTTCAGTCAACAACCTAAAATACCGCAAGTACTTAAAACATTAAATCCTCGTACAACTGTATCTGTAATATCTGTTGTTAAGATTGATGCGCTATACGATTACTTAAGGTTCTTTTTATTAAATATGCCATTTCAAACACGTAAAGCCGGAGATTTTTATTACTGGTCTTTGGTTCTTCATTTACATAAATTCGGATACTTCTATCTACCTGAAGGTTGTATCTTAGTATACAAAATTTCTCAGTATGTTAACAAAGGACGATATAGTACAAAACCTAATCGTTTTCTAGCAACAAGTTTCTCTGATATTAAACAAGTATTAGCTTTAAAACTTCCTGTGACACTTAAACCTGAAATGTCACATACGGATCTTGCCAAAGCTTTTGCACGAATATTTAATAAAAATAGTATATGGGTATATGATAATGGAATTTTATTAAATGAAAAACCTTTTACTTCTTTCATGTCAGCTATGGAAGCTATTGGTTACTCAAAAACGAGCACAGCTGCACGACGGAGTATAGATACAGGAAAAGTTCTCGGTGGACGCTATACTTTTTATTCTAAACCACTTTAATTTTAACTTGCGGAGCTCCAATTTTAGTGTTCTAACAATACTATATGGCTCGGAAAATTTTAATATAAAAGCATATAAAATTAAAGTAAACATGTTTATAACAGAAATGATTATGAGAGATGTAAATGCTGGTTATATTTTAAGATACACTCATGCTAATGTAGCTTCATTCTTTTTTATTTTTGTATACGCTCAAATGTTAAATTTTTATTTTTACAATAAATTTGATTTTTTTAACTCTAATATTAATTTTACTAATTGGTCTACTATAATAGATTTTGTTAACAATGAAAAACTAAATCAATTTTTAACTATGTTTAAATCTATACAAAACTCTTTAAATATAAATAATATTGATAAAGAAACATTAAATTATGATGAAAAGTTTCTACAATGGTTTGTTGGTTTTACAGATGCTGAAGGTTGTTTTTTAATAAATATTAAAAACAATAGTGAAGTACATTTTGTTTTTCAAATTACTCTTCATATCGATGATTCCGCCGTATTGTTTAATATTAGAAATATTTTAGGTATTGGTATAGTAAATATTCAAGGACAAACATGTAGCTATAGAATACATGCTTTTCAAACAATTGTAAACATATTAATACCTATTTTTGATAAGTATCCTTTATTAACTCACAAACAATTAAATTACAAAGATTGGAAAGAAGGAGTTTCTTTAAAGAAAGTCGTTAAAGAAAAAGGTTATAAAATAGATAAAAACACCTTTGACAAAATACTTAACCTTAAAAACGGTATGAATAATTTAAGAACTAATTATGACGATTATACTTTAACTAGTGACATGGTTAATAAATATTGGTTATTAGGATTTGTTGAAGGAGATGGTTCATTTCATTTTACTAATACTAGAGCAATATTTTCAATTACTCAAAAAGATAAACAAATATTAGAAGCTATTGCTATTTTTTTACAAAATATAGAAATATCTCCTATTTACAATAACTTGTTTATACCAAGTAAGCCTAAATGTGTTATAAGTAAAAAATCTAAAGCCTATACCTTGTCAATTACAAATACAGATGTTCTTTTTCAATACATTTATCCCTTTTTTAATAAAATCAAATTTTTAAGTAGAAAAGGTGTAGATTTTAAAATATGGGGTTTAGGTTTATTTTTAATTGTACATGGTTATTATAACACACCTCAAGGTAAAACAATATTACTAAAATTATCTAATATTATGAATTCAAAAAGATATTTCTCAAATGTCATAGATTTTTTAGATCTTGAAGAAATACAAACTCTTTTTGATATTAAACCTATTTTTGACATTCATTCAGGAAAAAGTCATTTTACCTTAGCTAAAGAATATTCTTTACAAAAAGGAAGTAGAAAAGGCTATAAGGTATATATTTACAAAGATGGTATAGAAATACCAGGTTCACCTTTTTATAGTTACAGAGAAGGTGGTAAAGCTATAGGTTTAAATTCTGTCAGTTCCATAAAAAATTATATTGACACAAATAAAATTTTTAAAGGTAAATATACTTTATATTCTAAATCTATTAGTAAATCTCAATTAGATTAATTAATTAATTTATTGTTATTAAAATTAACTGGGCCTATTTATATTAATTTCTACTAAATTTTATAAATAGCTATTAGCTGTATGCTGGAAACTCCTTAAAGCTTTAAATACTTTTGAACAGTAAAAATTTTAAAGATTGGACAATCAGCAGGAAACCAAATATTTACTAAAGTAGGATCCTCAACGATCACACGCTAATATTCTGTAATTAATGTTATTTATGTAAGAAAGTAGTTTAATTTAATCTTAATTACGGGGTATGATATGATGAACTTAATTGAAAAATTAAGAAGTAATCTTTAAAATATTTAAAACCTTGGGATTACTTTTTGATAATAATTTTATATCAAAATAACAACTACTTATTGCATATTGCCAGAGGTTTATTTTATAGTTCATATAAAACACCTAGAACATTAGTATGGACTATTGGAGTTATTATTTTTATTGTTATGGTTGCTACCGCTTTCCTGGGTTATAAAGATAGCCCAAAATGGTCTAAGTTTAATATTAATTCTCAGAAATTATTTAAATATAATACCAAAAAAATTTTTATTGTATATAACAATAAACTCTTGATTCAAAAAAGATATCTTTCTAATATTACTAATTTATTAAGCTCTACACCTTTGTCTAAGGATTTAAAGATAAATTTAAATGACAAATCTAAGGTTTTAGTTAATTTTATTTTAGAACATAAATTAACTCCTGTATATTCATATGAAGATTTGCATTTAAATGAAACAAGAAATAAAATTTTAAGAGAAACTAAAGGTCTTAGTGGTATTTATTTAGTTTTAAACAAAGTTACTTTAGATTATTATATCGGTTCGGCTTCAACAGGTAGATTTTTTGCAAGATTTTCTAACCATTTAATATATTTTAGAGGAAGTAAAGTTGTCAAATTTGCAGTTCGAAAATATAAACTATCTAACTTTGCATTTTTAATTTTAGAATTGTTTCCTGAAATAGTTAACAAGGAAAATAATAAAAAATTAATAGATAGAGAAGATTTTTATTTAAAAACTTTATTACCTAACTATAATATTTTAACTGAGGCTGGCTCTAGCTTTGGTTATAAACACACAGAAATAGATAGAATCAAAATGAAAACTAATTATAGTTTAGAACGTCGTATTAAAATAGGTAATTTAAATAAAGGTAAAAATCTTTCAAGTGAAACCAGAACCAAAATGAGAGAAAAAGCCTTATCTAGAGATAGAACAAAAATAAATTTCTCTGAAAAATCTATATTAAATATGAAAAAATCTAAACCTTTAATCTTGTTTAATTTAGATTTCACTATTTTTGGAGAATATAATAGTATAACCGAGGCAGCTAAAGCTATAAATTGTAACATCAAAACAATTAGAAGAGCTTTAACTACCGACAAAAAAATATTAAAAAGACGATTTATTGTTAAATTTGTTAATAAATAGAATAAAAATTTAAATTTAGATTATAGTCCCACAAGTATTAATTTCTATGCAATTTCTAGAAAAAAATAGAATTAAAGTGGAATAACCGACAGGTTTATTAAAGAAATTTAATTTCTTTGGCAATATTAGTGAAAACGATCAAAAATTTTAATTCAAATTAAAGTAGAGATCGTCGGTTATCTAGATAATCGCTACAGACTGGGTCACTAATGGATATCTGAAATGATGTTTAATGCACAGTCGAAACTTGATAGTCTCACTTTGACTATTAGAATATACGAAATCAAAGTTATTCTGCTTTTTATTTATATTTAAATTAAAAATTTTAAAGCTTTAAAGAAAAAGTAAGTTTGTATGTTTTACCCTACGGACAAATGAGTTTATGGGGTTGGCCTTTTGTAGCCCCAAATACTTATTTAATACTTTATAATTTTTATTTCATAATGAAAGGATGCCTAGAGATACTTTTTAACGTTTTTATTGACACATTTAAATTAGATAATTTTGGGTTAGTCAATTCTATTGTACCAAGTATTTCTATAGTACCTATTTCAATTAATTTAGATAGTAAATTAGTGAGAATCTCAGCTAAAGATAGAGTAGGTCCTCATGATATTAAAATAATTTCTATTTTATTTGGAAGTTTATTAGGTGATGGTTATGCGGAATTTAGAAATAAAGGTAAAGGTACACGGTTTTGTTTTTACCAGGAAAACTCTCATGCCGCTTATTTAATTTGGTTGCATGGTTTAATAGCAAATTTAGGTTACTGCAATTCAAAAACACCTAAAATTCAAACACGTTTAGGTAATAAAGGAATTGTTCGAAAAGTTATTAGATTTAAAACTTGGACTTATTCTAGTTTTAACTGGATTCATGACCTTTGGTATATTAATAAGGTCAAAGTAGTACCTTCTGTTATAGGTGACTATATTACTCCTTTAGCTCTAGCTATTTGGGTGATGGATGACGGCTGTAAAGTTGGTAGTGGCCTTAAACTTTGTACTAATTCGTTTACTTATTCTGATTGTATCTTAGTGGTTAAAGTTTTATTTGATAACTTTCACCTTAAAGCAACTATTCAATCAGCAGGTAAAAATAATCAATATCATCTTTATGTTTTGAAAGAATCTATGCCTTTATTACGTGAAACAGTATTACCTTACGTACATCCTTCAATGAAATACAAATTAAGTGCTTAAATAAGTATAGTCTTTCAACAATAACTAACAAAAAAAAATATATATAAAAAATATTTAAGTATTATTTTTTAATACTTTATTGTAAAAAGGTGGCATTTCCCTATTATTAAATAACAGTAATATTATGTTATTGTTTTAGAAAATTGTTTGTTTTGTTGATTTGGCGACATTGATGAAAACGGGTCAAAGATATTATTTTGTATCTAGACCGTCGGTTTCTCTTTTGAAAGTTAGGAACTAAAGAGAAGTCGCTACAGACTGGGCCATCAATGGGTGTTTATATTTGATATTTGTTATAAATGCTTAATGTACAGTCGGAGTTCTAGCATTCAGATATTGAATGTCATATGGTTTTACTGAGGTGTTAAATTTTCTATTTGTGGTTTTTTTAGTCTACTTAATAAGAAGATTTAAGTAAAATACGTGGTTATGTATTGAAAATCTAGAGAACTAGAATTTAAAATAAAATAAATTTTATACTTAAATAAATTCTGTCTACAATACGTATATTTAGAACTTGGCCACAGTAATTACTAATCTGTTAAGTGCTATACCCTTTTTTGGACAAGATTTAGTTGAGTCAAAATATAATTTTGCAACAGAAATTTTTACTGTTTTAGGTAACGAAGTTTTTAAGAACACTGTTTTAACAGTGTTACCTACAATTGGAACAGTTAGTACTCAAGCATTAAAAAAAGGAAGACGGTTAAGATTGGATAAAATTGAATATTTATCAATTCCTTCTCAATTTATATCTTTTTTAGTTGGTTTAATCGACGGAGATGGTTATATTCAAATAACTAAAACAACAAAAGGATTTATTACTATCAAATTAGTGATTGGCTTAAGTTTAGAAGATTTATCTTCTTTAGAATATATTCATTCTGTTTTAAAGATAGGTAAAATAACAATAAGCCGAGATCATAAAAATCCAAATTGTAAATTAATTATTAATAAAACTGATTTACAAGAAGTTGTATTTCCCTTACTGATACTTCACAATATATTTTTTTTAACTCAAAACAGAAGAAAACAATTTGATTTAGCTTTATATCTTTTTCAAAACAATTTAAAATCTTTTGAAAATATATCAAATGTTAACAATATTCCTTCTTTATTTGAATTACCAGAAACAGCCTCAGAATATCTAAAATTAAAATTTTTTAGAAACTGGTTAGTTGGCTTTACAAATGCTGAAGGTTCTTTTTGCTTAAAACAAAATAATGATGGCTGTTTTCAATTAAAACAACAAATCCATGTTCAGTTATTTGAAGCGTTTAAACTACTATTTGAGACTAAACGTAAAATTGGTATTGAAAAAAACAAATATGCTCAATTTTCGGTTAGCTCTAAAACTGATATACAAAAAGTAATAAATTTTTTTTCGTTTTCAGGGCTACACCCCTTAATAGGCTTAAAAAATATTCAATACTTTAAATGGTTAACTGATTTACGAAACAGTCGTCGTTACAGAGATCTTAATTTTCCTAAATAATGTTTATTGTATTTACCAATAGCCAGCTGGATAGTACTAACTTAACTCTTTTCTTGTTAAATAAATTGGCTCCTTAAAACAGTAATGTTTTAGTGGCAAACGGGGAGAATTGCAAGAACGTCTTAACTATTTACCGACCTTAAATTTCCGTTTTTTGGCTTTTATTGTAAATTATAATTTAGACTACTTGCAGCGGAGCTTGATTCGGTATTAATTTAAATAAGTTTTCCCCTCCGGTTGGAGGGCGTCTAAGTGTTTAAAATTAAAGTCTCAAGAACGTTCAACGACTAACGAGTGAGTAATACCAACAATAAGCTCGACACGAGAACCCCGCAACCTATATTTTAGGTTGAAGACATAGTCTAAACACCGTTAACCGGTGAAGATTAAGATTAAATTCTTTATCATTAATATATTGTAGTTTGGGGAGGCTTTAGCGTTAGCAATGCGACACTTAACAGATTTTTTTCATTACACTTCTTGTTACCATTTCTATTAGCTGGGTTAGTAGTTGCACATTTTATTGCTCTTCATGTGCACGGGTCAAATAATCCTGTGGGTATTTCTAACAATGGAGATAGAATTCCTTTCCATCCTTATTTTATATTTAAAGACTTAGTAACTATATTTTTATCTTTTTACTAGTTTTATCTATTATGGTTTTCTATTACCCTAATGTACTAGGCCACAGTGATAACTATATACCAGCAAATCCTATGAGTACTCCTAGTTCTATTGTTCCTGAATGGTAAGTATAAATAATATAGATGCCATGCTTAAGAGTAATCTTTTGAAAAATAAACTTTACTGTATGCTGGAAAACCCTAAAGCTTTAAGTACTATAATACAATATTTTAAACAGTAAAAATCTTAAAGATAATGCTTAGTTCTTACGCAGGAATGGGCAATCAGCAGGTAACCAATTTATAATCTTTTTTTCAAATTAGGAACCTCAGAGACTTTACGTAAGGCTCCTAACAATTAAGCCCTCATTATCTAACTGTGTAGCTATTTCTACGCAAGAAATAACGAAAGTAAAATTAAAGGATGAAAATAAAGTCCAAATCCTTTAGAAATATAGGAGGTTTATTAATTAAAACTTTACGAATAAATTTGATCTAATAACTTCTTCAAGTTTCGTGCCCTTCAGTAATGGTGTTAAACAATACTCTCGTTTAACTAACACTGAAAGATCAAAATTAGTATTAGATGAATCACAAAAAAGCATATTAATTGGTTTATTACTAGGAGATGCTCATATTAATCAATGAGCTCTCTCTGGTAATTGTAGATTATTATAGGGACAAAGTGCTTTACGTTTACAACACGTATCTTATTTTTATCATGTTTTTAGTATTTTTAAGCCTTTATGTTCTTTGACTTTTTCTCCTAAGATAAAAACTTGGACAGATAAGAGAAATCAAAATACCTATAAATCTTCTAGTTTTGCTACTTTATCCTTACCTTGTTTTAACTATTATAGGAAATTATTTTATAATAATAATATTAAGATAGTTCCTGATAATATTTATGATTTGTTAGATTACCAAGGATTGGCTTTTGGGATAATGGATGATGGATCACTACAAAATAAAGGTCTTCATCTAAACACCTATGCCTTTTCAGATAAAGACGTTAATTTATTAATGGAGGTCTTAACTAATAAATTTAAGTTAAAGTGCTCAATCCATTACCATAAAAAAATTAAGCCTAGAATATATATTTGGGAGCAAAGTATGCCCTTATTACATAAAAATGTAGTAAATTATATGTATACTGATATGCGGTATAAAATCTCTTATGAAACTCCAAGTACACTAATATAATTCGTAATTTTTAATAAATTAAAGATCTATTACCATTTTATGCCATTTTAAGATCAATCCCAGACAAACTATTAGGAGTAATTGCAATGTTTGGTTCCTTATTAATTTTATTAATATTACCTATAACTGATTTGTCTGTTATTAGAGGTAGTCAATTTAGACCTTTAATGAAATTAGCTCACTGGTTCTTTATAGTTAATTTCTTTATTTTAATGTGGATTGGTGCTTGTCACCCTACAACACCGTTTTTAGAAATAGGACAAGTAGCAACTGTATTCTACTTCGCATGGTTCTTAATCATTGACCATTAATTGGTGTAATTGAAAATACTGCGTTTGAGGTAGCAACAGAAAAAAATTCTAAATTTTCCAAATAAGACTTCAACTTTAATTATGAAAAATAAAATTAAATTAACCCTAAGTAATTTTATTGCTAAACAATGTTTTAATTATATCCCTTTTTTTATTATTTGTCTAATATTATTGATATTGATCTTAATTAATAATAATTATTTTAATTTTGACGGGACATTAATGACTTTATCTTTTTGTTCTCCAATAAATCAACAGCTAAAATCTCAAACAGTTAATGTAACAGACAAAAGAAACTTAATTAACGATAAAGACTTTTATGAGTGGCTTAGAGGGTTTTCGGATGCGGAGTCAAACTTTCATATAAAAAAAGATCTCCGTAAAGAATCAGTATTTCAATTTATTTTTAGAATAGAATTACATATAAATGATCGTCCTTTGCTAGAATATATACAAAACCGACTTCAAATTGGCGTAGTTTATCCTGTTAATTTAAAGGAAAACTTAGTTCGTTCTAGCTGGGAAGTTTTTTCTAAAGAGGACATTTTTAAATTAATAAAAATATTTGATCTTCACCAATTAAATACCTCTAAACAATTAGATTCTTTAGCTTGGAAATAAGCTTTTTTAATTTATACTGGTAACAAAGGACTTAAAAAAATGGATCTGACAACAGAAATTTTAAGAATAAAAAATACAATGAATCGTAAAAAAACGTCTGTTGTTCAAAATACTCCAAACAAGATACACATTACTCCTTATTGGTTATTAGGGTTTATTGAAGGTGAAGGTTCCTTTTGGGAATCTAAAATTAATCTGGTTCAAGCTTTTGAATTAGGTATTACTCTTAGTGAAATGCCTGTAATGATAGCAATCTATAGTTATTTAATAAATTTAATCCCTCAAGATTTAAAAATTAAAACTAAATTACAAGATTCAATTAATTTACGGGAGCGACCTTCAAGAGGTATTAATAGAAAGCCTGTTGTAAGCCTTAAATTTGTAGATATGATTTACATTACTAAAGTTTTTGTGCCTTTCTTGGATAAATTAATATTCTTGTCTAAAAAAGGTCTAAGTTTTAGAGATTGGAAAACGATAACTTTAATTAAACTATTTAATAAATCACATCTAACTCAAGAAGGAAAAGAATTTTGTATTTTACTTTCAAATAGAATGAATGATAATACGGTTTTTAGTGAAACAGATAAATTAACGAATAGTATTAATCGAGAAGAATTAAATAAAAAAATAGACAGATTTCTAGCAAATAGTCTTTATTCTATAAATAAAATTGAACATAAAAAAACAGTACTGATTCAAATATTTGATGAAAACTCTAATCCTAGCTATTCTCCTATGACTTATGGGGAAGTAGCTTCTTTCTTTAACGTTTCTTTAAAAACTGTTCAAAGAAGATTAAAAACTGGTGACTACTTAACATTAGACGATAAAAAATATACAATTAAACGAGTTTAGTTTTAAAAATTAAAAAACAAATTTTTTTTTACAGTGTAAGTTAAACTGTAATTAAGGGTTATTACTACTTTGTTGTAAATTATAGTGATTGAGCCCCTAGACTCCTTACCTAGAAATAGGGCAATTTGCTACTGCTTTCTATTTTGCTTGGTTCTTAATATTGGTGCCAGCTATAGGAGTGTTAGAAAATACAGCTTTTGACATAGCTAATGCAAATAATACTAAATATTCCAGATTACAATAAGAATTATTTATAAAATAAAAGTTCCAAAAAAAAAGAGAATTAAAAATTAATAGGTTTAATTTAACTAATATAAACCCTTTAATAAGTTGTATTAATTTGTTAAAATTAAAACAGTTTTAATTTTGATTTTTAGTTTAAGGTTGATATTAATAATTTTTAATTAATAAAGTTTTTTTTACTTTTTAGACTTTATTTAGTATATCAAATATTATGGTTTTAAACAAGACATTATTAAATAATTCGTAAAGTCTAAGTAATAATTTACTACTTAAATTTTGACTAAAAAGATTAAAATTCTTTTAACTAGCAGTCAACCAGAATTGAATTAATTCTTAATCTTAAACTTACTGGTTATATAATATAAAGTATTATTATTAATTAATTTAAGAGGTGAAATTATTTTAACGTAAAAATTTTTTTATATTGTTAATCATATTTTTTTTGAGCTATTATAAAATAATAAATAGTTTAAATTTGAAGTATTAAATTGTCCGGTTCTAATCTTGTTCTTTTGTTTTTTTGAGAATTATTTCGTTTTTTAAATTAAATTTTACAAGTAGACAGATCGATTAAAATTAGCTATAGTTTTTTTAATACAAGATTATACGCAAAACAAAAAATAAATATACGTTAAGTAATATGTTGACATCTGATATATATAATTATAAATATAGATATAAATATAAAAATATATATAAAAAAAACAAAAAAAAAAAAAATAAAATTATGAATATAAATTTAATCAAACAAAGATACCAAACTCATCCTTTATCACTTAGTAGATCCTTCACCTTGGCCAATTGCAGCTAGTTTTGCCTTACTGGTTTTAACTTTATCTGCTGTAATGTATATGCATGGAGTTAACTATGGTGGTTATTTATTAACTTTAGGTGTAATATTAGTAAGTACTGTAATGGCTCTTTGGTTTAGAGATATTGTAATAGAAGGTACTTATTTAGGTAGTCACACAGAACAAGTAAAAAGAGGTTTAACTATTGGGTTTGCTCTTTTTATTATTAGTGAAGTAATGGCTTTCTTATCTGTATTTTGGGCTTATTTCCATTCTAGTTTAGTGCCAGCGGTGGAAATTGGTGGTACTTGGCCTCCTTTAGGTATACAAGTATTAGATCCTTTTGCTATTCCTTTACTTAATACAATTTTATTGTTATCTTCTGGTGCCTTTATTACATATGCTCACCATGCTATCATTAAAGGAAATAGAAGAAGTGCTATATTAGGTTTTATCTTAACTCTATTATTTGCAATATTGTTCACAGCTTTACAAGGATATGAATACTCAGAAGCTGGATTTACTATAGCAGATTCAGTATACGGTACAGTATTTTTTGCTTCAACAGGTCTTCACGGTTTACATGTTTTAATTGGAACAATATTTATAGGTGTACAATTTATTAGAATTTTAAACCACCATATTACTACAACTCACCATGTTGGTCTAGAATCTGCAATTGCTTATTGGCATTTTGTGGATGTTGTTTGGCTATTCTTGTATGCATTTGTATACTTATGGTCTGCACCAAATTTATAATTAAATAAAAATAGATAAAAATTAATTTATCCTAAGATTTTAACCCCTACTTTTTGCTTAAAAAAGTATATAATTATTTAAGCTAACAAAGCCTTTGTTAGCAACAAAAACAGAACTATCTCTTTATTCTGTTAAATTTTATCTTATTTAACTTTAAAGTTATACGACGAACTTTTTTAAATTAAAATTTTTAGTTTTTAAAATTTTAGTTCCTAATTATTAATATAATTTATAAAAATTTTTCAAATTTTCAACAAAACTAATTTTGTAAAATTTATTTACAAAAAACAAAAATTTTTTTAATATAAATTATATTAATATAGCTTAAAACGTATATTTTTTATAAAATTTACACTAAATTTTTTAACTTGAATACGTTTTAACCAAAAAGTTAATAAATTTATTTTATTAAACTTCTAAAAATAAAAAATATAAAATAGTTTAGTATCTAAATATCAATCAAGCACCTTTGTGCTAGGCTTGCTCTAGTTTGTCAGCAAATTATAGCAGGTTTGTAATCTATTGTTCCTAATATAAATAGGAACTTAAAGTCTACAATTTTATATTAACCAAAGTTTTGGTTTGTTCAAAATTGGAATTTTAGTCTTTTCATCTATGTGAAACAGATAACAGACAATATAGTTAGATAACCAATAATAAAAAACAAAGAATGAACATATCAAATTTAATATATATTAATTCTCCTTTAGAACAATTTGAAGTAAACTAATTTGATTGGGTTAAATGCTCCAATTTTCGGTTATTTAAATATAACTGTAACTAATTTGGCTTTATACAGTATTTTAGTTTTATTTTTAGTTATTAGTTTACATGTTATTGCTAATAATAACACTAAATTAGTGCCCTCTAAATGGTCTATTGCATTAGAAAGTTCTTTTGCAAGTATAAATTCATTAGTAAGAGATCAAATAGGTAGTGCAAATGAAATGTTTTTACCTTTCATTTATTCACTATTTTTCTTTGTTCTAATTGCTAATTTAATAGGTAACGTACCTTATTCTTACACTGTAACAACATCTATAATTGTAACATTAGGGTTATCATTTACTATTTTAATAGGTGTTACAATATTAGGATTATATATTCACAAATTAAGATTTTTTGCTTTTTTCATACCATCTGGTACTCCTCTTGCTTTAGTTCCTTTATTAGTATTAATTGAACTATTAAGTTACAGTGCCCGTGCATTTAGTTTAGGAGTGCGACTTTTTGCTAACATGTGTGCAGGACATACTTTATTGAAAATATTGTCTACCTTCTTGTATCAAATGTTTAGTGGTACTGTGGTTGTAGCAGTTTTCACTTTAGTGCCATTTGCTTTATTCATAGCATTAATTGGATTAGAATTAGCTGTATCATTTATTCAATCTTATGTATTCTGTATATTAACTAGTTCATATATTAGAGATGCTATCGAATTACATTAATTAAGTAAAAATATTAATTTAAAACAAAAAAAAATATAATAAATTATTTTCATTAACCCTTTATATAAGTTATATTTCACATTTTTCTAATAAAAAAAAAGTAGACTAAATAAGATATTGTTTAATTTAAATTAGTTTTTGGATTATAAATATACTTTATTCTTTTTAAGTTATTAAAAAAAAAATTATTTTAATTCTAAAAATTTAGTTATAAATAGTAAATATAAATAATATTTATGATTATTTAATTAAATTGGTTAAATGATCTATTATTATAGTGGTTATTAAATTGTAGTTAGAAATAATACAAATTAGCTTAATTTATTAATTCTAAGTTAAATTATTTATTAATAATAAATTTATAACTAATTTAGTATCTTTTTTATCTCTTGTACATAACAACACAAATAAAAATTAGGGTGGTTAGAATTGGGTGGGTATATGTATTAAATTTAATTTAATTTAAAGTAAGCAAAACTTACAAAAACTGGATAAACTATAAATTTTAAGTATGTTACTAAAAATTATAGAATGCCATTTTATTAATAAAACAATAAAAATAAAATATTGTTATACTTTGTTTTATCAAGGTAATCTTGTGTTAATTTATCTTTATTCTCTTTTTAGGTTTTAGTCAAAAGAAATAAGGCATTTTCTTATGTAGTTCTTTTTTTGCTGAAACCTTAAATTATTTAATAAAAAAAGTATTTACAATATAAATAATTTAATATGAAAGGTTTTAAGTGAGAGTAACAAATGTACTGAAAATTTGGAACTATTATTATTTAATCTTATTTCTATTTATTTAATATATTTAATTTGCCTTTTCTAAAAAATTTTTATTTATAATAAAAATTATTGTAATTTTTATTTCTCAATACTTTTTACTTAGAACAAGGTAAAAAATATATGCTTAATTTGAGTTTAGAACTAATAATCTCTCTGATATGCGGGACGCTTAGGTACATTTAATGTACTCGATTTCTATCTTTTTTTGTAAAATTTATATTTTTATAAAAAAAACTAAAGTTAGAAATAAAACAAAAACTTTTTGTTGTTCACAAAAGAACATAATTAACACAACTCTTGCCAATCTAAAGGTAAGGGCAGATTTAATGGAAAACCAAAAAAAAAATTTCAAATTTAAAAAAATGTTAAGTAATACCTTTTTAATAACTATTTTCAATATTGTTTTTAGTTTATTAGATGTTTTAGTTGTTTTACTGCCTATGTTATTAGCTGTAGCTTTCATGACTATTATTGAAAGAAAACAATTAGCTGCTCACCAACGAAGAGTTGGTCCTAACTATGTAGGTAAAGGACAGAAACCTTCAAAAGATTTATGTCACAAAAGATTTTTTCATAGCCTTAATCCTAGATTAAGTTATAATAATAACGATGAGGTTCTTAAAGTTCTATATAAAAATAGAATAGCTCCTGTTAATTTATTTGATTTAGAGGTTGTAGATACTTGTAAAATTATTACTTCTACTGAACAAAGATCTTTATTTTTTAATAAGTATAATAATAAAGGTGGTATTTATTTGATCCAATTTAAAGAAGATTTAAGTGTTTATTATATAGGATGAGCAAAAAACTTTAAAAATAGATTACAGATTCATTTAAAAACGAGAGTAAAAGACAAATTCCATTTATTTGCTAATTTAGTAGGCTGGGAGAAATTTAATTTTTCTATAGTTGAGATTTGTGATCTTAATGTTCAACCTGAAAGATAAAATTTCTATTTACAAAATTATTTACCTTTATTGAATACTGTGTTAAAAAGTAATTTTAGTGACTCTAAAATATATTATACTTTATATGGTAAATTAAAAGCAATAAAAAAAATTAGAATTTGACAATAAACATATTGGGATCTCTATATTTGTTTATACCTATTTAAATGGTCAAATAAGTAAAGATTTTGTTAAGTATGATAGTTTTAATACTCTAAGTAAAGAGATAAATGTATCTAGAGATACTATCAAAAGAGATCTAAATATAAACAAGCCTTATAGTAACAACTTATTTTTTACTGCGGCTGTAAGAGATTTTAATTTAATAAATGGTTTAATTTGTGAAGCGACTAAAGAACTAAAACTTCAAAGTAATTTACCTAATAAAGTTTTAGCTTATAACGTAAAAGGTGAAATCTCACATTTTAATTCTAGAGAAGCTGCAGCGAGATTTTTTTAATGTTCAATCTATAACTATCAGAAACCATATAGATAGCTGGATTATTGGTGGTATTAACGGTTACTATTTGTTTAGTAAAGAGCTAACTAAAACTCAAACAGAAAAACTTTTGGATTTGTCTAGTTTAAGAAAAACTAATAATTGCGAGCTTTGGGTATATGATGCAAAAAATCCAGATTTTCTTTACGGAACATTTAGTAGTACGCAAAAAGCAGCTGACCATTTTAATGTAGACTATAGATCAATATTAAGACTTTTAGATACAAATAAAGCTAGTATTAAAAATGATAGATTAGTTTTATTCTTTTCTAAAAAATTGACCTCAGAAGATCAAAAAGGAATTAAAGTAGAAAAAATAAAAAAAATGAAGCTATTAAATTATGGGTTTATAAAAAAAAATTCAATAACTAATTAGTTTTAATTAGTCCTAATAAACCAACCTTTCATTCTAAAATCTTGCAGCTAAAGAATTAAAAATCAGTCCCAAAACCATAGCTCTATATTTAGACACAAATAAACCTTATAAGGAGTTATTTTTTTATAGTAATAAACTTTAAAGATATTAGGCATATTCTTTTGGAGCTCCGAAAAGGCGTGAGAACCCTTTTTAGCCTCCGTGTGGAAGTGAACCTTCTGCTATAATCATCAAATTGCGGGAAACCCTTAAAGCTATTTTAACTAAGTAAGAATAGTAATATTTTTATGGCACAGGTAATGACTCGTGGTATAGTAAAATCAAAATAGATGTACGAAAGGAAATAGGTAATCCGCAGCCAAGTACCATATTCTGCTTTGCCTTGTACCGTTGTACATGTATAATTAAATTTATGTGGTATGCAGTTCATCGACTAAAAGGTGGTTAGCTGTATAAAAATAGCTTAAGATATAGTCAGACCCTATTCGAAAGAGTAAAAAATTATAATATAAACATTATTATAATATAAATGGATAGTTAAATATAAACTATTTAGGGAGAACGTCTTCTAACTCTGCCTGTTTTAAACTAAAATTAAATGGCTAAAGGAAGATTATTCGTATTTTGGAGTGCTTCAACCTTTTTCAGATGCCTTAAAACTAACTAATAGTTAAAGAAACTATTGTTCCATCTCAATCCAATAAAATTTTATTTTATTTAGCTCCAGTCTCTACGTTAATTTTTAGTTTATTAGGTTGTTTAACCCTCGGCCTAAGTAAAATTTCACTATATGCTGGAACGTTCTAATCTTTGAATACTCCTCAATCCCCGCTTACTGCTTGTTTTAGGATTCTTTGCGGTCTTATGTTTAGTAAAAATTTCAAAGGGGTTATTAAAGAATAATCAGCAGGAAACCAAATTATATGTAGAAATAAAAGTAGGATCCTCAGAGACTACACGTGAAATAATATAAGTTAATTTAAATTTTATATCGTTATTTAACATTATATTAAAGATATAGTCCAAAAAAAGTAATTTATAGTTAGGTATACTAATCATAATAAGTTCATTAAATTATTATGAAGAAATAATTAAATATTTACTTAATTTTCCTAAATTTTACGATGAAACTAATGTTTTGGTCCTTTTTAATTTTTTGTTATTTCATTTAAGGAATTATCTTTAATTTCTTTAAGTTCTATAATTATATGTAAAAGTACAGGGTTTAATGTCAGATCTAAAGGAGCTAAAACACCTCTTGCACCTGAACATACTAATTTTCAAAAAGAGGTAATATTTGGTTCAATGTTAAGAGATTTAACCGCAGAACGTACTCATATTAAAGGTAATACTAGATTACGGTTTATATGTCTTTAAAGAACAAAGATCTTATTTATCATTTATATGATATCTTTAAATCTTATGTTAAAACCGGTCCTAAAGTGATTAACAAAAAGTTAAATAAATTAACTAAAGGTTTACATACAGATTTTTGTTTTTCTACTTTTAAGTATCCAGTGCTTGATTGGTTTATAGAAGATTATTATATTAAAGTTAACAATAAAAATATAAAAATTGTACCTAAAAATAGTTTTGATAAATTAACTTCTGTGTCTCTAGCTTTCTGGATAATGGATGATGGTTCATTTAATTATATTAAAGGTAATTTAACGCTTTGTACAGATTCTTATTCTAGAGAAGAAGTTTTATACTTAATTTCAATTTTAAGAGATAAGTACAATTTATCTTGTGGATTAATAAATTATAAAAAAACAAAAAGTGGTTTAAACTCATATAGAATAAGAATTAACAAAAAATCAAAACCTTATTTAATTGAGATAACAAAACCTTATTTTATTCCAAGCATGCTTTATTAATTAGGTATTAAAGAAAGTAAATTTAGGCCTTCATTTTTTAATGACAACTATTATTTAAAAATTATAATTTTATTATAATTTAAAGTATAAAAAATTATTAGCTATATTTACTATATAAATTTGTGGGGTATAATTCCTTTTGGTCAAGGTTTAGCATTATCTGACTTTTCACTAGGTGTGTTATATAGTTTTGCTTTATCTTCTTTAGGGGTGTATGGTATCTTATTTAGTGGTTGGTCTGCTAATTCTAAATATGCATTTTTAGGTGCTTTAAGATCTACTGCTAGTATGATAAGTTACGAATTAATTTTAAGTTCATCTGTTTTAATTATAATTATATTAACAGGATCATTTAATTATTCTACAATAATTGAACAACAACAAGCTGTTTGGTTTATTGTGCCATTATTACCTGTATTTATTTTTTATTTTATTTCTATTTTAGCTGAAACATCTCGTACACCATTTGATTTACAAGAGGCTGAAAATAAAACAACAAACAAAAACACTAATTCAATGATTCGGCCTCTATAAAGATCGCTATATGCTGGGAGCTTCTAAAGCTTTAAGTACCATTATAACAGCGCAACGTGTAAAAGTTTATAGTTTATATTGGTAAAAATCTTAAAGATTTTACAATGGACAATCAGCGGGTAACCAAATAATATAATTTATTTAAGTGGGAACCTCAGAGACTACACGCGATTATTAAAATAATTTAATCTTTAATTTAATATGATATAGTCCAATCTTTATTGAAAAATAAAGTAGCTTTTAGGGTTAAAATTTATTTCGTATTGTTTACTAAATATTCTGGAAATTAAACAAATTTAACTTATTATTTTTATGTTAAATTTTATCTACAGTTTACTCTTTTTTTCTGTTTGAATTTAATGAGTATAATTTTTATCTTTTTGCTACTCCTGCACTAGTACCTTTAAAATTTTATATGGTCCTTTCAAAACCGGAAATAAAAAAAGAACTTATGAAAGTTAGAGGTAGTCGGTAAATAAAACCAGGAAAACTATTTCAAGGAAAATATTATATACGTAAACATAATAAAAATTTAATTTAATTAAAAAATAAGTATTGTTTAATATCTCTTAGCCGATAATTTTTTGGAATCAGAATTAGTAGCTGGTTTCTTTACTGAACATTCAAGTGTTCCTTTTGTTTTCTTCTTCTTGGGTGAGTATAGCTCAATAGTACTATTTTCGTGTTTAACAGCTATCTTTTTCTTAGGTGGTTATAACATGCCCGAACTGTTTGTTAATGAATCTTTCTTTAATTTACAGTCAATAATATTAGGGATTAAAACTTGTATTTTTTGTTTTATGTTTGTTTGGTTCAGAGCTACTTTACCTAGAATGAGATATGATCAATTAATTGAATTATGTTGGTTATATCTTTTGCCAGCTGCAGTAGCTTTCATTGTTTTAATACCAAGTGTTTTGGTGGCTTTCGATATCTCACCTATTTAATTTCTTCAACAATTAAACAAATGGTGAAAGCTTTAAACGTAAACAGTTTAACTAAAAATAGAAATGTAAAAAATATTTCACGGTTATCAACTAAAACTTCTTCTACTCTATTTACGCAAAAACCTTATTTAAACAAAATTAACAGAAAAAGTAAATTAACTAATTTAAATTACTACGGGTTCTGTTCAATGTTACCTTGTTTTTCAATTAATGGTATTTTTGTAATAAATGGAATTAGAGCTTTTCATAATTCAGCAATACTTAATTTTAAAACACCTAATTTCATAAAAAATTTATTCTCTAAAAATAACGGACCCTCTATATCAGCTCCCACCTCTACCTCTACAACATCTTCTACAAGTGATAGAGACAGTGAAACTGAATTTAAATCAATAAATTTATGGATAAATTTTGTAGGTTTATTTTCAGATAAACTGGCAGATAGAATGGCATATAATAGAATTAATAAGAAAAGAGTTAGTGAGTGGCGAAGTAATGTAGCTGAAGCACAAGAAAATAATCAGTCTAATTCTAATAATAATTCTAATTCAAATATTAATAATATTAATAACAATAACAGTAATATTATTAGCACTAATACTAACAATGTAAATAACCTTAATAATAATTCTAATAATAGTAATAATAACAATAATAATAACGTAAATTCTCACAATGATTATTCTTCTGACTCTGATGACAGTGGGGGAGACTTCGGAGAATAATTACTTAATTATTTTTCTTAATTATAACTTGTAAACACAAAAATAAAGTTAAGTTATAATTTTTATTACTTTAAAAAGTTAATAAAAAACAAAAATTTTTTTGTTTTTAAGTGGTAAAATATTTAATGAATATTGTCTTTTGTCTATTTAATTAATTAACTTAATACTATTTTTTAGTTTGATTGGATTTTTGAAAAATATAGTATATATAAATAAGCTTTTTATTTGTTTAATTTTTGTAATCAAGTGTGATTAATTTTATTACTGTATCCTTTCTAAAATTTAACTATTTCGACTTAAATAGGTTTATTATTAGTATTTTATAAATTTTACAACCTGTTAAACCATAGTGTTAATAAAATTTTACTAAAACAATCAAAATTTGAAAAGATCTTAATCTTTAAATTTTATTGAACGTTATTAATTATTAAGTAATTATTTTAGTTAATAACTAAATAAATTTTGTTTATTAAAAAAAAAATAAGTTTTTAACCCTATAGTACTTTTTCTTATTATTGTTTTAATTTTAAAAAAATTTTAAGTTATTTAAGTTATATTTATTATTTAAAGAGATAATTTGTAGTATGTAAAAAACCAAAATTTTTACTTTAAAAAGTAATTAATTTAATAAATTTTAATCTAAATATCTTATCAAAGAAGATTTTTATAAGTTTTTAATTTTTACAAAGTTTAAATTTGATTTAGGGTTATGATTTTAATAAGTAATATAATTTAAAAGAGTAAGCTAATTAAAAAGAAAACAATAAATATATTTAAAACATTAAATTTAAATTAATAAAAGCTTAAAGAAAAGGGGAAATCTGATAATGGTAATCAGTTGTACTTGCACTACAAATATGATAGTTCGATTCTATCTTTCTCCATATTTCTCTTACAATATTTGTTTGTTAGCTAAAAAGTTAAGTAAAAGTAAAAAAGTTTTATAACTATTAAATCTAAAATTTAAAATTTTTTTATATAAACTAAAGCCCCGGTGGCTTAGCGGCTAAAGCGTTACATTGAAGTCGTAAATAGGGGAGTTCGATTCTCTCCCGGGGCATAAATAATAGGGCATAAATAATAGTAATGGCAGATAAAAATTGAAAAAATCAAAAGAAACTTAAAAAAAAAATTTTTTATTATTATTTAACTGAATTTTATTTTTAAATTAACTCTCTTTTTTCTTTTTAAGGGGACCTTTCGTTCTTATGTCAAATTCTCTTCTAATTTAATATATTTTGATTATATTTTGTTAAATAAAAATTTTTACTAATAATAAGTTATTTAAGTTATATTATTTACATATTAATTTTAAAATATTTTAAGTTGCGAAAATAATTTCCTTTGTTTGATGCTAGATATAAATTATAAACTTTATAATGAATATTGCTTTTTTTTTTGATTAAAATTTAATTTGCCTTACCATATGTTTAGTATTGATATTATTTTTTGGTTTTAAATTTTTTTTGTTTTTAGTTTTTTATTTTAAATAAATAGGGAAAAAAAAATATATATAAGGGATGTCTAATTAAACATAATTTAAAGATACTTGTACAAATTACGGCGACCAACCAATTTTTATTTAAAGTTTCTTAAGCTATCAATAAAAAAAGGAATTTTTTATACTAAATTATTTGTTAAAATTTTATTAAAGTTTTAGGTTGAATTAACTATTTCTTTTTATACCTAGAGATAAATTTTATAATTTTAAGCCGAAATAGTTTAATTGGTAAAACGGATTCCTTGTAAGACTTAGATATTGGTTCAATTCCAGTTTTCGGCATAAATTTCTTTTTTTAAGATACAGTACATGAATGTAAATCTTTAATTTTTATATGAGATTTATATAAATTATTTTAATTTGCGGTTCTTAAGTTAAAACAACAAAACTTTTTTTTTCTTAAGAAATTTAATAAAATTATCCTGTAATTTAAATTTAATTATATTTATGAGCTGAAACAAATAAAAAGGAATTATAAGTAGATTGAGTTGTAGTTTAATTGGAAAAACACCATTTTTTGGTAGTGGATCTTATCAGTTCGAATCTGGTCAACTCAGTTATTTAAACCTAAATTGATTAATTTAAGTTAAATTTTGTTAATTATAAATTTAAATCACTTTAGGTTTTTCGCGAATACTTTTTGTATGAGCGATTTTTACTTTATATGTTCTTTATGTTTTATATTTGCATATATATTGTAAGTACCGGAAATCTTTTAATTAATATAATTAATTATTTTATAATTTTTCTGTTTATTAAAAATAGTAAATTTAATAATTATTTTTAAATAAATTTGAAGATAAAACTTGTAAAATTTGTTTTATATTGTTATCAGATTTTCGTACAATCCACACACCGATAAGTTTCATTAGCTTTTCACTAATTTAAAATTTAATAATTATTCATAAATAGAATAAAACTAAAAACTTTTCTTTCTTTAAGTTATATTTTCCAATTTATAATTTAAAGTATAAAAAAAAATTTTTTTAGTTTTGTGTTTTTTTTATTATCTTAGTTGTATATTGGCGTTATAGCTAAAAAGCGAACTTCCGCTCTTATTTATGGTATATGGGTTGTATAATTCAAAAAGTTCCTGTAAACAAGGACCCTGCCTTTAATTAATTAACAAAGGTCACATTATTCATGATTAATCAGATCAACTATATTAAAAAAATCTAATATTCTTTTTTCTTTAGCTAAATGAATTTATAGCAAATTATTAGCTTGATTAACTTTTTTGCGAAATCAATTTAACAAAAAAAAATCTAAGCTATGAAATTATAATAGTTATATTTTAATGCTTCAAAATTTTAATAATATTATTATTAGGAGTTATATCTTAGTTATAAAAAAGGGTAATATAAAGAAATTATATATTTATAGTATAAAGCCTTAAGTCGTTTCTTAATGGTACTTTAGTTAAATCAAAAATTTTTTTGTTTTTATTTAATCTAAAATAATATTATATATATTTTACAAAGGTATTATTAGTATTATAGGTTACAAAAAAAATAACAAAATTTACTTTAAAAAAAAAAGTTTGTATTTTTTTTTTAGATACAAAGTTTGATATTATATATTAAAGTTTTATTCTGTTATTTATGCTGTTAAATAGTATAATATTATAATAATTTATAGTATATATGTAACATGTTCATAAGAATCGAACGTTTTAAAAATACGTTGGCTTAAATAATTCCGTACTAATCGATTTGAAATAAAATCAAAAAGTACGGTGTTTATTAGTTAATAAGAAAAAAAAAAAAAAAAGATATGAAAAATTTATTTCTCGATATATTAGCGTTTGGAACATTATTTTCTAGTGTTTTAGTTATCACTTCAAAAAATCCTGTTATAGCTGTAACTTTTTTAATAGCTGTTTTTGTTAATGCTGCTGGTTATTTGATTGTAATGGGTGTAGGATTTATCGGAATATCTTACATCATTATTTATATCGGAGCCATTGCTGTTTTATTCTTATTTGTAATTATGATGATTAACATTAAATTAACAGATATTTTAGAAACAGGTACTCAGTATACTAAAAATATTCCATTAGCCTTGGCATTAGGTTCATTATTTATTTATGAAATATTCACAATTATACCATTTAGTTTAAATAATGTACCGGCAATTTCAGCTTTATTAGATATTTTAAATAAATTAAATATTTTAGTTTTATATCCAGATGTTAAATTAGTTACTGAAATTAATACTGCTTTTGATCCTTCAATTGCTGACACCTCTTTTGTTAATTTTTTACAAATACAAGCAATAGGTCAAGGACTATATACATATGGAGCTATTTGGTTGATTCTATGTAGTGTTATCTTATTATTAGCTATGGTTGCTCCAATTTTTATATCTAAAATTTCTAAAGTTAATCAAAGTAAACCAGAAATTTAAAACTAAATAACATGAACAACAAAATATATATCATTGTATATCTATCGGAGGATAAAATTATCTTCATAATAATATATTATTAAATTAAATTAAATATAAAAATTATTTCTTTAAAAAAAAGGTAAAATTTTTAGTTTATTAATATTCTTAAAATTTTTCTTGATAAAAATAAAATAAAAATTGTTTTTTTTTTGTCTTTTTTAATAAAGAGTTTTCAAATTTCTATAATATTAATAATTTATATTTTGGCAGGTCATAAAGTATTAACTTTGTACTTAATTTGTTTCTTAAAAATATAAATTTTATATAAAACCCCTTTTTTTTTTTTAATAAAAATTATTATAAAATAAAAAATTTTTTTTTTAATATTAAATATTTTGATTTTGTAAACTTGTAAAATTTTACCTTTTAGTTTTAATTTAAAGAAGAGCTTAAATTTACCTTTGTTTTGATATTTTTAATAGATTTCTTTTTTATTAAAAATTTAAGTATTAGGTTGAGCAATGATTTTTATAAGTCTTTTAATTATAATTGTGGCAATAGCCTTACCTTCAATCAAGACACATCTTTCTCCCGTTTTATTAACGAGAATAACTTCTATAATTTTATTTTATTCCGGTGCATTAGCCTTTAATGCACTTTATATTCAGTCAATTGGATCAGGAATAGGAGTTTATAGTGGATTATTCCATGTAACTACAATCTCACAACAATTAGATATTTTTTTATTTATAATAGGTGGTTTAATATTAATACCTAGACCTGGTATAATAGAATATATAAAAGTATTATCTCAAACTTCCAATGTTTCTTTAGAAACATCTGTAAAAAGTTCAACTCCCTCTACTTCAGGTGTAAATATTACACAAGAATCTGGAACATTTAATGATTTAATTAGAGGAGATAATATAAAAAATGTATCCACTCCATCTAAAATAATATACAGTGAAGTATTATCAGTTTTAGGTGATAAATATTCACTAATAATTTTGTTTAGTACTTTAGGTTCTTCTTTATTATTATCTTCTTCTGATTTACTATCAATGTATTTAAGTATAGAATTACAATCCTTTGGGGTATATATTTTAGCTACTTTATTTAGAGATTCCAGATTAGCTACTTCAGCAGGATTAAAATATTTCTTATTAGGAGGTTTATCTTCTTGTTTAATTTTATTAGGGTCAGGTTTAGTTTATTTTTATACAGGATTAACTAATTTAGAATCGATATATAGTATAATCTCAATCTCAAATAGCTTAAATATCACACAAGGTTTAACATTAGGTTTAAGTATAATAATAATAGGTTTTTTATTTAAAATAGCAGCAGCACCGTTACATAATTGGGCTCCAGATGTTTATGATGATAGTCCAACTATTGTAACAATATGGTTAACTATTATGCCTAAAATAGCCATCTTAATTTTCCTATTAGATCTATTTATAGGAGGAACATTCTTATCTAATAATATTAATAGTAATTCAATTATAGAAAATGAAGTCTTAAATTCTTATGGTTTAGTAGAAGTAATTGGTTATGATACTTTAAAAAATTTATTATTAATAAGTTCTTTATTTTCATTAATAATTGGAACTGTAGTAGGGCTAGCTCAATCTAGAATAAAAAGATTACTAGCATATAGTACAATATCTCATGTTGGTTTCTTATTATTGCTTTAGCTATAAATAGTGAACAATCTATAGAATCTTTCATTTTTTATATTATTCAATATTCTGTAACTAATTTAAATACTTTCTTGATTATCTTAGCTTTAGGTTATTTAAATTTTTTCAATAAATTTAATTTAAATAAAAAAGGTTTTAGATACGGAATATATTCGGATACTAAAAATATTGAAAATATGGATATAAGATATATAACAGAATTAACTGGTCAATTTTTGACTAATCCTATACTTAGTCTATGTTTAGCTATTTGTTTATTCTCAATGGCGGGTATTTTGTGAATGCCTCTTACTCAATAAAGTAAGTTAAGTTCACTATATGCTGGAAACCCTTAAAATTTTGAATACTCCCTTTGGAAAAAAAAAAGTACAGTAAAAATTTCAAGTATTGTATTAAGGGCAATCAGCAGGAAACCAAATTATACTATAAAGCATTAAAGATTTAACAAATTGGAATGTTTATAGTTTAATAGTAGGTTCCTCAGAGACTACACGTGAACCATGTATAATATATTTTATTATACTAAAGATATAGTCCAAATTTTAATAAAAATAATATTCAATTTTGTCGGGTATTTTATTTAGTTTATTAAATATTAATAGTATGTTTTTTTATAATGATCATTTTGTAAGAAGTTAAGTAAAACATTTAGCTGAACATTAGTTAGAACAACTAAAAAAAATTTTTGTTTTTATTTTATTTTTTTTTTATTATAAAATTATTAGTTATTTAATAAATTTTCCTTTGTTTACATATAAATATAAGTGTGTTCCAGTATTTATTGATTTATATTGGCTCCAAGTAAGTAAAGAATAAAAAATACAAGGGTAACAGATAAACTTGAGCAATTAAAATTACAAATGAAAAGTCATTCAGTGTTAAATCACAATAAATATTTAGAATTTTATTTTTATTAAAATTGATTCCACCATTAATAGGATTTTTTTCAAAACAAATGGTTTTATATTCAGCAATACAAAGTGGTTATTATTTTATGTCCTTAGTTGCTATTATAGTTAGTGTTATTAGTGCTTCATATTATTTAAAAATAATAAAAATTTTATTTACAGAACCTGATGTTTCTACCTTAGACTCTAAAGAAAAAGAAATAATACATTCAGAATCCGTTCAAAAAGATTCAGCTCCTTATTTCCCTTTATCTAAAAATATACCTTTTGTAAATATTCACGATAATTATTACATTTCATATTATGTTACAAATTTTCATAGTTTCTTAATTTCAACTTTAACTTTATTAATTTTATTATTTATTTTAAAACCTTCATTGCTATTAAACAGTACTCAATTGTTATCTTTATCTTTATTTTATTGTTAAGAATTGAGAATTTCAACTTTACTAGTTTTATTTATTTTTGTTCCTATTTTAGCTTTATTGTTATTAGGTTTAAACGTTTTATTGGCACCAAGTAGACCAGATGAATCTAAAGTTTCTCCTTATGAATGTGGGTTTTCAGTAATACATGGTCAAACTAGATCTGTATTTCACATTCATTTTTATTTAGTTAGTATGTTATTTCTTATTTTTGATTTAGAAATTGTATTATTATTTCCATTAGCGGTTAGTCTTTATCAAGTAAATTATTTTGGATTTAGTGTTGCTGTTCTATTCTTTTTTGTATTAACTATAGGATTCGTATTAGAAATTGGTTCTGGTGCAATAAAATTTATTGATTTAAAAAAAAATTGAGTTTTTTAACCCCATTCAATCTTTCTGTTTTAGCTTGCCTTCTGTTTTAGTTTTAAATATTTTTATATTAGTTTTTTTAACTAAAATATTTTAAAAGAGAGTTATGAAATCTAAATCTGTGATTAAATTAATTATTTATTTAATTATTTAATTTCGTGAAAGTACTGGGTTTGTTTATAATATATATATATAGCTAAATAATTAGCGGCAATAAAATAGGGTAAATTTTGTTAAATTAAAATTAAATAGATTAATCTTTACTAAATAAATTTAGATGTTTCTTTTTATTGAAAATCTTATTAATAAGATTTAATAGAGATAGAATTTTAAAATTTAAATTTATTAAAGTTAAGTAAAGAAATAAATAATATTGAACACTTAAGTATGTTTATTAAGTTTTTTAACTTAAATCTTATTAAATTTTTTTAACTTGAACCTGACACCTATATTTAACCTGTGAATTTTTAGGCTTAAATCAGAATAAAAACTTATAAAGTTTTTGATGTCACCGAATCTGTCTTACAGATTTATCTAACTCTTAATAGCTGAAATAGTTTAAAGGGTTAAAACATATCACTCATGACGATAAAATAAAGGTTCAATTCCTTTTTTCGGCTGTTTGTTTTATTTTAAAATATTCAATTGGCTTAAAACTTGGTTTAATTAAAAGAACCAATGAGAGAAATATGGGTTTAATGTATTTTCTATTTTTTAAAGTGAAAAAAATTTCAATGTTTTCAAGTCAGGGGGGGGGTAGGTAATTAAACAAAACAAAAATTTTTGTTTTTTATTTTTTTTTTTTACTAATTTTGTGTATTTTTGATTGACTTTCAGGAGTTTATATCCTTCTTGAATAGAGAGCTTTTTGGAGGATGCTAATTTTAAATTGTTTGTTTTTAATTAATTATTTAAATTTTATTTTACTTGTTGTTTTTACTACTTTAAATTTTATTTTATTGTGTAGCAATTGGAATCGAACCAACAACTTTTTAGTTAAAAGCTAAACACTCTACCAATTGAGTTATACTACATTTATGGGGCTAAAAATTTAATAAATTACATGTTTTGTAGTTCTATTGTATTTATGTTTTGTTGTACTTCTAAAGGCAATTGTAGATAATTATATATTAAATAAACTGTTCCGCACAAAACAACTAGAACTAGTACAGAAGTTATTGATAATAGCGCAATAGTCGCTGGATCTTTCAAATCTGTGTGATTTGTTGAATCAGTAATGTTATTTGTAATTGTATTAGTAACATTAGTTAAATCTCTAGCAGAAATTTGGTTATTAATTACTACATTATTATTTTGAGTTGTAACAGTAGCTAAATTCTCTGAATCTAGATTAGTTAACAAGTCATACATAAAGATAGTAATAATAGAAGTTGCTAGTAAAATAAATAAAGTAATTAATATATTTTTAATTTTCATATGTTTTATTTTTATAAAATATTCCCTAACTACATTATAGTTTAAGAGTGTTTAAAAGACACTTCTCTCAAAACGAGATTCTTTTCCGTAGATTACAATCCTCAAAATAAATTTGAAGAGCAGCACAGAGGTGCTATTTGGGATTTAGATTCTAAACAGTTGTAAAAGAACACCAACAGGGTTGGGATAGTTCTTAACTATAGGGTTAATAAAGCTCAACTACTCGTTGATAACTTTATTACTTGTACCTACAAGTTTTCCATCTTTGAACACAAGATTTCGTTTACTGTCGGTAGGTTTCAAGCTGTACGCCGATTTCTTAACCGAGATTGTACTTTTTCAGTAAGATTGTTAAACCATTTTTTCTGTTCAACTTTAGTAGAACTATCTTTAATTAATAATTCTTCTAGTTGACTTACAGCAACTTTGGTTTTTAAACCTTTTACTTTGGTAAATTCAGTTCCATCGATTTCTATACCTCCGTATACTTTAGGACCAAGTGCTACAAAATTTTTAAGCATTTTTTCTAATTTAAATAAACCAATTTTTTTGTCATCTACTAGATGATCTTGTAAAGGTCTATTTAAAAAAGCAGAGTCTGTATCAGTATAATACAAGATATAGTCCGGATGGTTTTTAATCTCAGACATACGTACCCTAGCATTAGCTGTAATTGCTGATGCAATAGCTATATTAATTTTAGGAGTTCTTGAGAAATCTACCCAATAAGAAAGAATGGTGCTTTCACCTAATTCTACTTGATCGACTAAATTTTCAAGTCCAATTTGAGAAATGAAAGAGGAAAGATCTTTATTATTAACTACAGTGTAGTTTAATAATTTAGGTTTCATACCAAATCTTCCAACTAAAGAATTTAGCAGTAGTTTTGCTATTGTATACCAAGGATCGTTTTTAGAAACATGTTCTTTGATTGTATTTAAATTCTCAACATATGAAGAGAAAATCTCAGAAGCTTCGAACAAGTAACCCTCTAAAATCTCAAATTTATATCCGTAATTTAAAGCGTTCATTACTTCTCCTATGTAATACCAACCAGTCCAAGTACCTTCGGGGTAAATAGTTACCCCATTACATTTGTAAGGTAAAATTGGATTAGCCAGTCCTTCAGGAGAAGTCACTTTAACTTTTAGAAATGACAAGTTTTCAACTAAAAGTTTAGCGTATTCAGTCATTTTACGGATATCTCCTCTGAAATAAGCTATTAGTTTAGTCGGATATAAGTTAGAGGCCATAGCATTAGGGTACAACGCATTCATATCGTATTCATAGACCACAGTGTTATCCGGATTAGTAGGAATATACATGTCCACGAGCTCCATAGTAAGCTTGACAAATATCGTCGTAAATTTTACCTGTTAATACAGGAATTTTTATGTTTTTAGGTAGAAAATGCGCTCTAAATATTTTTAGAGCTAAACTAGGAAGAGTAGAAACTGAGGATATATTAATTTGAAATCTCTCAAAAATAAATCTTGCAAAAGTTTCAATAACTTGATATAGTGCAACACAATCAATTTCACAATACTTAACAGCTTCATTTCTAAGACTCCAATTATTATTGATGAAGTTTTTACAATAAGATTGGTATTCTGTCAATGAAATATTATCGAAGAATCTAAAACTAGGTACAGAGCCTACGTATCCAAGTAAATTTTTAGTAACAAAGTTGTGTGGGAAAACACTTTTAAGTGTTTTAACATTGAATGTTTTTGCTAAATTACTTAAAGATACTGGTAACAGTAAATAAGAATCTTTGAAGTTAATAATGTATGAACCATTAGGTCCATATAGTACTTTCAGATTGATAAATTTACCGTTTTTTAATAATAGGTTCCACTTTAGTTTCTTTATGACTAATGATATTTTTAAGTATGAAAATAAGATCAAATTCACTAGAGTTATGAATATACACAGTTTTCTGATGATTTTTTCTAGTTAATAAAGCTTTTAATACTTCATTCATTAAACTATCTACAGAATTAAAATCTGTTCTGAAGAATGATTTTGAATCTTTACCGTCAAAGAAAGACAAACAATAATGAGACATTTTACTGTCCTTGTTTATGTAAGTTTCAATATCTAAAGTTAGCATATTTAAAGTGAACTTTTTAGCTGTTCGAGCTTTAGTGAGTGACTCGTTAGAGCTAAACAATCTTTCAAAAATAAAATAGACTTTATTGTTTTTTATGTAATAAAGTCTTTCACCTACTTTTCTAATAAAGCTACCGTCTATAACGTTAAGTATACGATCAGTGAATCTTTGAACCTTCAAATCAGTAAAGTTAGAGAATATTTCTACAACTCTATTAACTTAACTTGGTCTAAGAATTCTACTGTTACATATCTACTGTATTTAGTAACTGCATCGAAAGCTAAATCTAAAACTTTAATTCTACTTGAATCAACTGTCTCAGTTTTAGTTCCCCAGTTAGAGTAGTCTGTGTTAAGAGGTAAGTTAGCAGGTATTTCATCTTTGAAGTCTATGTTCTCTAAAACATCTGTAGCTAAATCTTTTTTGCTAATTAAAGATATTCTGTTGGAATAGTATTCTTCTGAGACGAAAGCTAAATTAAAATATAAACTTTCAGCCGGAACTGATCTATACCGATTTTCTAAAATTGAATATTTCAAATTTAAATAATCTATATAGTCTAGAGGTTTAGAAAGATCCATAGGGAACCGTTCCCCTACACTGAAGATCTGACCGTTAACTAATTTAATATTAGTAATAATAAAGATAAAACCTTTATTATTTAAGTCTACAATTAATTTATGAATTAGCATAGAAAAGTTTATTTCACTTCCTATATCATATTTAAGGTTTAATAATTTTAAATTATCTTTTTTCATTTAAGATTTTTTTTTTTTTTTTAATAAAATATTTTTTGTCTTATGACTTAAATTTGACCAATTTTGAGGGAAATTTAACAACTTTTAATTATACCTAAGCATCCCGCATTACAGCACCTTTAGTTAAAATTTGAAAAGATCGCTATATTTTCAGTATAAATAATTATTACATATAAAATAATAATAATTAGTTGTTTTGTTTTTTACAGTAACAACTAACCCAATTAAAGCTGATAAATCTTGCGAGAATATTTTATTTATTAAAATTTATTAATATAAAAAATAAAATACAATTAAATTTTTGTTTTTATTTTTTTATCTTACAATTAAAACTTTACAGTGATTAATTAATTTAAAATTTATAAAAAATAACTTAAAAGAGGTAGAATTAGTTTAATTGGTAAAATGACGTCTTGTGGCGACGATGTACAGAGTTCGAGTCTCTGATTTTACCCCTTTATTTGTTAACTTGAAAAAGTGTAATTTTAATTATTTTCTTTATAATTATTATCTCATTTTTTATTATTGTTGTAAATTTAAAAAGTTGAGTAAAATTAAAAAAACAAACAGTAAAAGTAAAGATCATTTTTGTATTATAAACCTTTCTAAGATTATAAACTAAACAAAATTTTTTTAGTGTTACTTTATTATTTTTATTTAAATATATTAATAAAGTAATTTTTATAAAAAAAAGAGAATAAAGGTTATTAAAGTCTATTTTTTTCACAAAAAATTTTGTTTATAATTTAAAAATTAAATCTACAAGAGAAGTCAAAATTTATTACTTAACTTTAATTATTTACAGATATTGTGTATTATTGTTTTTTATAAAAAAGATAGGGTTAAGTGTACAGATGGTTCTGTAGTAGACCTGCAAAGTCTAAAAAGATAAGGTTCAATTCCTTCTTAACTCTTTAATTAAACTTAGATCTATTTATATAGAGAGTCTTTGAAGAATAAGTTTTTATAAAAATAATTTATTTCTAATACAAAATTTTGTAAAATTATCTTTCAAAAAAAAGTTTTTTATATTTATATGGTTTAATTATAATGATTTTTTTTTTCGCTAAATACTAATTAATATTTTAATTATAAAGGGAAGCAGAACTCGATTGGCTGAGTGTCTCACTTTTAATGAGCAAGGTTCCGGTTCGAGTCCGGATGCTTTCAAAAATTCAAAACTCTTTTTGAATTAAAGATTAGTCTTTTTTTATCTTTTTTTTTTTTTTTTGCTAAATTCTTTAGTTTAAATTTAAAATATTTTAGTTTCAATTGTAATCTTTTTAAATTATAATTTGTATTTAAATTTAGTTTACTTTTGGTTTTTTTTGTCCGTAGTAGAAATAGAGGTAAGATTTCATTTAGGATCATAAAAACAAAAACAAAAACAAAAACAAAAAACAAAAACAAAAATCCATCCTCCATGCTTAAAAATTAAATAAATAAAAAAAATTTATCTAATTAAAATATACATAAGCATAGTTATAGGGGTTTAATTGGGTTTTAACATCAAAAATAATAGTTTAAATATCAAAACACACAAAATATTTAAATTTTTACATTACAATTAAAATCCTTCTTTATTTGTAATGTTCTCATATTCTTCTAAGTTAATATATTTATATTCAAATATAATATCAACAGATGTACCATAATTTAAAGTGTCAATAGATCCACAATATTTACTAATTAAATCTGAAAGATAACAAGCTAAATTAATATTGTTTTTATCATTTAGTAAATCAACTGGAATATTATTAATGTTGAGTTGAGTATTATTGCTATTTGTATTTTCATAGAAATGCCACTCATGTTTATTACCAACAATTGTTTTTAATCCACATGATTGAACTTTAATCTCTAACAATATATAGTAATCACCTTCTTTCTCAATATTATTTAAAAAGTTAAATATTATTTTAAATGGAAAATCATAGTTATATATATTATTAACATGATAAAAAGTATAAATATATCATTAGGTGTATTATTAATATTTTTAAAACTTGTCTTAACGTTATTCCATTTATTATTAAAATAATATCTAATTTTATTAAAAATAATTTTTAAATAATCAACAGGAATATTTAAAACTAAAATTTTTGCAAATAAAATAATTGTTGGTATGTAAGGCAATAATTTTCTAATAATATTAGCTGCTTTAGGTAAAATAAATATGAACATATTTATATCGCTAATATCAGCTTCATCTTCATCCTCCTCAGCTTTAGTCACTCTCGCTAATGGAGATTTTAATGCCCCGGGCATTTGTCTAGGTGAGGAAGTATCCTCTCGAAAATATACAGATGCACCACCAGATGAATCTGATCTATCACCAGGTACAGCATTTGTTAGCCAAGCAGTTTTTTTAGCCGTTTTTTCAATTCTATCAATTATTGTTTTAGATATTCTACCTTTTTCTATGGCTTCATAAGCCGTTACAAAAATGGCAACTAACTCTTGTTCACTTCTTTAGAACATTTGATATAGTATATGATATCTTTTATTTCGGCGTTAGTCGCGCTAGATTTAATACCAAAATGATTTACTAGTCTTTCTCTAATTACATGTAGATATTTTCTAGTTTTAGGGTAAGTCATTTCTAAATCTACAACTGCGATTTCATCTGTTTCAGCAGCACTAGTTGAGGCTGCGGCACTAGTTGTAGTTTCTGCAATTGAACCTAGACCAAGAGATTGTAACATTTTTTCTTTCTCTTTTTCCAAATCTTCAGGTCCTTTAAAACCCTCATCATTTCTCGATCTAGTTAGATAATCTAAACCAATTTGTATAAAATTTTTTCTAACTGCTTCCTCAGGTGGGGTGGTAGTTTCTAGTATTTCTGCAGGTACAGCTTTATTTCCAGAGAACCAACCTTTCACCCGTTCCCACATAGATTTTTGACCTGTTGGAACAAGTACAGGATCTGCAGGTGTTGTAGTTGAAGGTGTGTTTCCACCAAAAGGCCACCAATTAGTAAACAATCCTTTAACTGAATCAGGTATTAATTTAGAAATTAGTTTTTTAATATTAAAGAATTCATTAACTTTATCTTTAATATCAACAAGTATTCCTAAAGTAGATTTTACTTGCTCTAAGAAATGATAACCTACAGCTAACGTTGAAACAAATGCACCAGCTAGAAGGACAATTTTGAAAATATCTCGATATTTTAATTTATCTAAGTAACCACCCTCAGTATTTTTAGGTAAATATTTATCTCTTTCTCTTAATTCTCTTTCTGCTCTAGCTCTTTCCATTTCTTTTTCAAGATATTGGGCACGAACTTCTTCAGGATTGTAGTTGATTTCATCTCTTTTTACAGAAGGCCACAATTCTCTAATTTGTTTAATTTTGCCTTGGTTTTCAGGAGATTTAGATAGTCTTAGTTCAATTTTAGCTAACAATTTATTATAGTTATCAAGAATATAATCCCAAACATTAAAAACTGAATCGAAACTAAGTTCCGAATTATTACCCAAAAAGCAGAAAGTAAAGAAATGAAGAAGGTTGCATCATATTTAAAACCTGAGATACTACATACTATTGAATATAATATGGTAAGAATTGAGGAAAATGCACTCCATTTAACGATTACTCTTAATAAAATACTTATAGTTTTAAAATATTTCATATTTTGTAATCTATTTAATAGGAATATTTTCAGCAAAGCACCGGACAAGGAAGTTAAAGATTTAAACAAAAGATTTTTGTTTATTTTAAAATCTTTAAGGTAGTTATTGAGAAACTTAGTTATATTTTTCATTTTATTTTTATTTTAAATTAGACGAATATCAAGGGTTTATATAATAAAACCAGGAAAAAGATTAGTTAGTTTATAAGTCAAACTTAACAAAACTTTAATTCATTAGATTTATAAAATCTATCACATTGTATAAAAAGAAATGTAATTTTAAACAGGCTTCTAGGAATATACAAAAGATAATATTAGTCATTGAGATATTAATAATTTAGCTTGAGAAGGTCGCAAGACTGTATTTTTACTTAATATTGTTAGACACCATATTACGTATAAACAAGAAACGATTAAAATAAATAACCACAATGCAATTAGATAATATCCAATTAAAATTATTAACATTCTCATTTTGATTTAATTATAGACATATAACAAGGGTTTCTGGGAGAAACCCAAGGAAAAGACTTGATTATTAATATAGGGATAAATTAGTATTTCAAAGAACAATGTCTTAAACTGAACATACTAATTTAAACAAAACTTTTATTAAAATAGTTCTACAATAAATTTATTGTTTATTATAAACTATTAAGAGTAAAAATTTTATTATATTAAAAATAGTTTATAACAAAAATTTTGTTTTGTTATTACTATTACTTTTATAAAGATTAATTTATCGTCTATTTTTATTTAATTATTTTTATAAATCATATATAAGAGTGTATCATTAAATATCTCCAAGTAAATAACTTAGTTTAAGTCAGGTAAAACAGCTAATTTAATTAGCAGAGTTTCAGTTCAAGTCTGAAAGTTAGTTGAGATATATTTAATGGATATCTCCGCAAATCTAAACTTTCAGGGTGCTGTACTAGATAATAAATGCGTCAAACCCTCTATAACTCTAAATTAACAAACCAAAAAATGAAAACTAAAGATATAATCTTAAGAAAATCGCTTACTTCCTCCAAACTTAGAATTAGATTAGATGTTCTTTTCAGAACACATGAATTTAAATCGAATTATATTAATGCGCATGTGCAAATAATCTTAAATAATGATGATGTAATTAATTTAAATGAACAGATGATCTTTAATGCAACAAATAAAGAAGAATATAAAACCTTTATTCAAGTAAATGTAAATAGTTTTAGCAATATCTTTAAAAAAGTTAAAAATGTATCAGCTAGAAAAATTATTTTATATTACATTGAGTCTGATAAAGATGCATATGACAAATATCTTGAATTAAATCAAAAAAATTTGACAAAAGATATTAATAGCCCCTTTAATATAAACAGAAGATTTTATTCAACTAATTCCTTAACTAATAAAATTTATAGTTCATTAGCATCTTTAGGTACTAGATTTTATTCTACTAATTCTAAGGTTAAAACAAAATATAGTTTTACGAATGTTGAGTATCCGATAGCGGAAAATACAATCTTAAGTGATCTAACTCCATATTATGAAAGATTTATTACTGAAAATAAAGTTAATTTTGAAAACTATATATCTATAATCTGTCAAATTAGAGAAGTAGGTAATACTTATTATACAATAGGTGAAAGATTCCCAATTGATATTAATAAACCACAAGATCTAACAGATTATTCAAATTATATACAGAACAAATGGAGTATATTAGAAAGAAATCAATATAATCCAAATTTAGCAATGAGTATTTTATTTAATTATACAAATACTACTGTTGATAATTATTCTTTACTTTCAAATAAATTTAGAATTGTGCAGGATATTTCAAAATTAGAATTAACTTTTAAAGATGATTCTACCTTTAACTTTCCACTAAACACTTTCTATAGTTCATGGGGTGACTCTATGGTTATGTTGGAGTCTGGTATATTCAATGTAAAGAATCTTTATATTGATTTAAACACAAATTTAAATAGATATATCCAAGTTTCTACTTTATCTAAAACTGTAACACAGATTAATTTATTCGACTCAGAAAGTAATATTAAAATAACTACTTTTGTTGATAAAATAATAAGCAATAATGAATTTATAAGACTTATTGGCAATAAAACTTATTATGTTAAAGATAACAAATTATATTTTATTTTTGAAAATTTAGTTTGTGATCAATTTATTAGTAGAGTTAAACCTTCAAAAGGAAATGTTATATTTAATATTATGACCTTAGATGTTGAAACTTATGTGGATGAAAATAATCAAATGAATATTTACTGTATTTCATTATATGATGGAGTGTCTGCTAAAACATTCTATCTAACAGATTATAATAATATCATTCATTAATTAATGAAGTTCTTAAAACTATCTTTACAAAAAAATATTCAGGTAAAAGTATTTATATACATAATTCCTCAGAATTTGATATGATCTTTTTATACAGTTATATCATAAATTTTTATGATGTTAAGATCAAACCAATTATTAAAGATGGTAAATTTATTAATCTAGAGGTTGAATATGGTGATACAACTAAATATAAAGTTAACTTTAAAGATTCATTATTACTATTAACTAGTTCACTAGCTAAATTATCTAAAACTTTCAATGTTACATATACCAAAGATATGTTTCCTCATAATTTTGTTACAAAGGAAAATCTTAATTACATTGGAACAGTTCCAGAAATTAAATTTTTTGATAATATTTCAGAGGTTGAATATAATGAATACAAATCTAGATTTAGTGATAATAATTGGTCATTAAAAATTGAGGCAATTAAATATTGTGAACTAGATTGTAAAGCTTTATTTGAAGTAATAGAAAATTTTGGATTTAAAATATTTAAAATGTTTAAAATTAATATATCTACTACTCCTACATTACCTAGTGTCTCAATGAAAACATATAGAACCAATTTTATTCCTAAAGGAATAAATATAGCCAAAATTAGTGGACAAATGTTTGATAATATTCATAAAGCTTTTTATGGTGGACATGTTGATATGTATATACCAACTAATCCGATTGGAACTCAGGTATTTGGTTATGATGTTAATTCATTATATCCTTATGTAATGAAAGTTAATAAATATCCATATCAATATATTGGGCATTTCTTTGGGGATATCTCAAAAATGAGTCAATACTTTGATTTATATCTGAAATGTTTAGGCTTTTATAAAGTTATTATAACTTCACCTAAAGACATTTTGAACCCAATTATACCAAAAAAAGTTGATAACACAACAGTCTATGGAGTTGGTACTTGGAAAGGATGGTATTATTCAGAAGAACTAAAAAATGCAGCAAGATTTGGGTATACCTTTGATATTTTAGAGGGATATCTATTTAAAGCTGCTGATTTGTTTTCTAAGTATATTGAAACTATGAATCAAATGAAAGAAAATTCTGTTAAAAACTCACCCGATTATGTGATTGCTAAATTACTTTCTAACTCTTTATTTGGTAAATTCTCTATGTTTAGAGATTTGATTAACTATGCTGTAGTTGAAAAAAACAGTGTAGACAAATTTATATCAAATATTGGCTTTGAAAATTTAGTGAATAAGGTTAATATAGGTAACAAATGTTTAGTTTCATATAAACTTCAATTCCAAGATGATCTTAATATTAATATCGCTATCGGTGCTGCAGTTACCGCTAATGCTCGTATTTTCATGACTCAATTTAAGAATAATCCGGATTATATTCTATACTACTCAGATACAGATTCTGGCTTTTTTAATAAACCTTTACCTGATTACTTAGTAGATAGTAAACGTTTAGGAGCTCTTAAATTGGAACATGTGTTAAATAAATTTGTTGCATTAGGTCCTAAAGTTTATGGAGGTATCGACCTCAATGGTAATGAATTTACTAAAACTAAAGGACTTAAATCTAAAGTGAGTGTTAGTCAACTAGAAACATTGTTACAAGAAAATGTTTCTTTAGATATACCACAAGAAAAATGGTTTAAGAATTTAGTGGATAGTAATATTGCTGTTAAAGACGATCTTTCTTATAACTTAAGAGCTAATAATAATAAGCGTGAGCTATTGTATAAAAATGGAATACTAGTTGATACTGCTAACAAAGATGTTAGCGATTAATTAGCTGTAAGATTCAACATTTTAAATAAAATTTTAACCCCCATAAATGTAGTATAACTCAACAGGTAGAGTATTTATCTTCTTAAATAAAGAATATTGGTTCGATTCCAATTACTACAAATAAAATAAATTTAAAGACTCAATTTAATCATCGACCCTCTTAGCGATTTCAAAGACCCCAGTACAGTACATACTTTGTTAAATAATTTTCATCTGATCACTCCAGCAAAAGTCAATCTAAAGATATGAGGGAGTTGGCTCTATATATACCTACTTAAGAGATGTTTTATATTGGGAAATCTTTATTATAATTTGTACTATAATATTGTTAGCATATCTAATACAATGAAAATCGTAGATATTACCCCAGTGCAAACCCTACTTTTTTGACATTTTTAGAGGCAGCACCTCCATAAATCAATCTAAAACGATGAGGTACTTTGAAATAGGGTGTATAATACCTACTTAAGAGAGCTTTAAAATTTTATATTGGGAAATCTTTATTATAATTTGTACTATAATTTTGTTAGTTTATCTAACACAATGAAAGTTCAGCCGAATAGATTAGGTCAAAATTTTAAATTAACTAACTAAAAGTAGTAATAAATCTAAAAACTAAAATTTAAAATTCTAGTTTTTATTTGTATATATATATAATAAAATATGCAAATTAAAAAGATCTTTGCAAGATATTTTTATTTTTCTTCAAACAAAACTTTTATTAGTTTACAATTTATATTTGAAGGAAATAATTATATAAATAAAAGGCCTTATCCTTAAGTGGTGTTCAAAAAATTAACACAAATGTAACATATGCTAAGTTTATTATTATTAATACCTATTATAGGTTCAATTGCATTACTTCTTGTCACAGATGATCATTCAGGAGATAAATCAAAAAAAATAGCTTTAGGGACTTCATTACTAAATTTAGTTTTATCTATTTATTTATGGATTCAGTTTGATTCTAGTACTAGTCAATATCAATTCGTATATAGTTTCAAAGAATTAAGTTATTGTCATTTAAATATAGGAGTAGATGGTTTATCTATTTATTTTGTACTACTAACTACTTTTTTAACTCCTATAGCTTTACTTTCTAATTATAACACTATAAATAATAATTTAAAATATTTTTTAATTTCATTTCTAGTTTTAGAAACATTGCAAATAGCATTATTTGTAGTATTAGATTTATTATTATTTTATGTATTTTTTGAGTCAATTTTACCTATATTATTTATAGTTATTATTTTATATGGTTCAGGTGCAAATAAAGAAAGATCTGCCTTTTTATTCTTTTTATATACTTTAGCTGGTTCTTTATTTATGTTATTAGCTATATTAGAAATAAGTAATTATGTTGGTTCAACAGATTTTCAATTAATTTCTTTATCTGAAATAAATTTAGATAGTCAAAAATTCTTATGGTTAGCTTTTTTCTTAGCTTTTGCTATAAAAACACCTCTTTGGCCTATGACAGGTTGGCTATATAGAGCTCATGCTGATTCACCTTTAGCTGGTTCTATTTTACTAGCAGGTACTATATTGAAAATGGCTACTTATGGTTACTTACGAGTTTTAATTAACTTTTTACCTGATGCTTCACATTATTTTAGTCCCTTAGTTCAAACTATCGCTTTAATTACTATTGTATATGCTAGTTTAGCTACAATTGTTCAACAAGATACTAAACAATTAATTGCTTATTCTAGTATATGTTATATGGGTGTAGTTGTTTTAGGTTTATTTTCTAATACTATACAAGGAATAGAAGGAGCTATTTTATTATCAATTGCACATGGTTTTGTTTCACCTGCTTTATTTATTTGTGTTGGTGGTGTAATATATGACAGAACTGGTGTTAGATTAATACCATATATTAGAGGTTTAGTATTATATATGCCAATATTTACTATATTATTCTTCATCTTTACATTATGTAACACAGGTATTCCTTTATCACTTAACTGGGTTGGAGAACAACTATCTTTAATAGGTACTTGGGAAAGAAATCCTTTAGCTTCTATTATAGGTGCCACAGGAATCCTTTTTAGTGCTATATATAGTATTTGGCTATATAATAGACTCTCATATGGTTCCTATAGTCCTTATTTAAAACCAATTAAAGACATCTCAAGAAGAGAATTCATCTTATTACTATCTTTATTAATACCTACTGTAGTATTAGGAATATTCCCTAATGTAATATTAGAAACACTACATGCATCTGTAACTACATTATTATATAATTTACCTTGTTTAACCCCATTCTCTAATTTTGAAATTTTAATTTTATGATCAAAAATATTATGTTTTTTTAAAAGCTTTCCAATATACGTAATTGAAAATATGTTTAGTAAAAAAAATGACAAACAACTAAATTATAATTGGCTAATGGTTTTATAGAAAGAAAAATAATTTTTTATTAATTAAAACTGGTCTTTTTAAAATTTTAAGTTCAAATTGTTTTACATTTTTATAATATACAAGTTTTAAATTATGTCTAAAACATTTAGGTTTGGCTACCTTTTCTACTTCACAGGCTAAATTGCTTTAAATTCTAGCACTTAGTCGATTACTCTAAAAAAAAAGAGTACAATCATAAATTAATTAGGATCTTAGATAAACAAGATCTTCTTAAAATTAATAAATATTTAAACTATATTTAGTTTAAAAAAAATTTTTGGTTTTTAAATCCTTTATGTTAGTAATAAACATGCAAGCCTACAAAAAAAAAATTTTTTTCAATATGATTATTAAAAAATTTAATATTTATATATATATATATACATATTGTAAATAGATCCGGATTGTAGGACTTAATTGAGTGAAATAAATGTAAATAAGCTAATAAACAATTAAGGGTAAGGTTGAATAAAAACAAACAATTTTAGGGTATATACTACTTGTTTTTTATTTTATATTTTTGTTTTAGTAGTATATAAGGATAGTAATTGGAAGTGGTCCAAAAATGTTAGAACAAAAATTTGTTGGACATTAAAAATTTATAATTTATAGTAAATAGCTCAGGATTGTATGACTTATTTTAGTTACAAAAATAACTATCTTTATTTATACACATGTTGTATTTAAGGTATAACTTCCTTGGTTTTATTTATATTTTTTGTTTTTAGTAGTAATAGTATATAAGGAAATGAAAAGTAAGTGCCTCGTTTTTAAATTGAAATGAAAAAATGAATTTTAAATTAAAATATTAATATATTATATATAGTTCAGGATTGTACTACTTACTTTATTATATTATATTTGTAATTATTGTTAAAATATAAACAAAAATTAAGATGTTATTTTACTTAGTTTGTTTGGTAATTTGGGATTTAGTAGTATATAACTCTCTTTCTTTCTTACTTTCTTAGTATCTCTTTTTATAACTATTAAAAAGTTCAGAATTGTTATTTAAGATATATAGAAACTATACCTTGAGGCTCTCCTGGAGCCTCCTTAAAAATATTTATCTTTTTATTTTCTTTATTCGGTCCTTAGTTATTTTATGAACTTTCTTTTGTTTTATTTCTTACTTAAGCGAGCGATTCTTTATTTTAATTAAATTTGTTTTTTAATTACTTGAATTTTATTAACAAAAAGTTGAGTGCGAGCGATTTTGTTTAACAAGGGGAAAAGGATTCTTGTATGAATTATTATTAGTGTGAACTTTCTTTCTTTTGATAACACAAAAAATATTTTATTTCTATGTACTTTTTAAATCTAATTTCTTTTTCTATTAATTTAATATTTCCCTCCTTACTCAAGCGAGAGCCCACAACAGCGGGAGCGAATTTTTTATTTTATTTTGTTTTTTCATTTTTATTAAAGTTCTTACAGGGTTCTTAACTCAATTACAGGGGTTAAATACAAAAATTTGTTTTTTAATTACATATTTTGTAGTTCTATTGTATCTATGTTTTGTTGTGCTTCTAAAGGTAATTGTAAATAATTATATATTAACAAACCTGTTCCGCACAAAACAACTAGAACTAGTACAGAAGTTATTGATAATAGGGCTATAGTCGCCGGATCTTTAAAATCTGTGTGGTTTGTTGTTGTCTCAGAAACATTAGATGTTAGTGTGTTAGCGACATTTTTAACAGAGTCGAGATTTCTCACTGAAAGTTGATTGTTAATTGTTGTAACATTGTTAGAGTCAGATGCAGCAATTAAGCTATCAGCTTTCAAATCAAAAAGGAAATCTAAAACAAATAAAGTGATTAAAGCAGATGTTAATAGTATTATTACTGCTAGTAAAATTTTATTATTTCTCATTTTGTTTTTTTTTATAAAAATTAATCTCTTAACTTTTTAAAGAAGAACAAGAAATGATTCTTGTTTAGAAGAAAGTTAATTAAGCTTAAGCAAATTCTCTGTTTCCCTTTACTGTAATAAGAAAAAAAAAGTTAATAAAAATAAAATATAATATAATATAAAAGTTTGTACAAGGAAACAGATCTAGCTGTTATTGGAATCGAACCAATTTTTATTAATAAATTAACATAACCTTTACAGCTTCTGGGGTTTAAACGAATGTGTAAGATCTTTTTAATTTTCTTTAATTATTTTACTGCTAGTAGCTACAAGGATACCTTTTCTAAAAATAAGATTTCTCTTAGAATCGGTAGGTTTCAAACTGTATGCGACGTCTTTTACTGAAATTGTAGCTTTAGTTAAGTTATTGAACTGTTTCTCCTGTTCAACTTTAGTTAAATTATCTTTGATCAATAATTCTTCTAGTTGACTAACAGTTACTTTAGTTTTCAATCCTTTTACTTTTGTAAATTCAGTTCCGTCCAAATCTATACCTCCGTACACTTTAGGACTCAATGCTATAAATTTAGAAAGAACTCTCTCTAATTTAAATAGACCTAATTTTTTATCATCCACTAGATGAGCTGGCAGAGGTTGATCTAAAAAACCAGAGTCAGTATCTGTGTAATAGATTTCAAATTTAGGATTATTTTTTAATATACACATGTGAACCCTAGCATTAGCAGTAATAGAAGCTGCAATTGCAATATTAGTTTTAGAGGATGTAGGATTATCCAGCCAATAAGAGACAATAATATTATTCTCTAACTTCACTTGATCCACTAGGTTATCTAAACCAATTTTATGCACAAAGTCAGATAATTGATCTTCACTTAGTACAATGTGGCTCAACATTTTAGGAGCCATTCCAAATCTACCGGACAATGAATTTAATAGTAATTTAGCAATTAAATACATAGGGTGATCAGAAGAATATTGTTCTTTAATAGCATGAAGTTTTTCAACATAAGCTGAAAATAAATCAGCGCTTTCAAATAAATATCCCTCAAGGATTTTAAATCTGTAACCATATTTAATAGCATTTCTAATTTCATTAGAGTGGTACCAGCTTACCCAAGAACCAACACCATAAACTGTAGTACCATTAGTTTTAAATGGTAATATAGGATGTTTAATGTCTAAAGGTGCAGTTACTTTCACTTTAATGAAAGACTGATATTTTTTAAACAGGTTTTCAAATTGATCCATTTTGGAGATATCTCCAACAAAATGAGCAAAGATTTCAGTAGGATAATTAAAAGCTCTCATGGCATGAGGGTATAAACCATTTACATCGTAATGATATACTAATTTATTACGAATGTTTTTAGGTATATACATATCCACATGTCCTCCGTAATATGCATTACGAATATCATCGTAAATTTTACCGCTTATTATAGGTAAAAAAATCATTTTTTTTAAAAAATGTGTTCTAAATATTTTGAAAGCTAAACTGGGCAATGTTGAAACAGATGAAATATTTAATTCAAATAAATCAAAAATAAATTTTGCAAAACACTCAATAACTTTGTATAGAGCAATGCAATCTATTTCACAATATTTAATAACTTCACTTTTCAATGACCAATTATTATTGAATCTAGCTTTATATTGATTATATTCAATGATAGAGATATTATCAAAATATTCTATTGAAGGAACATCACCAATAAAATTAAGATTATCTTTATTAACAAAACTATAAGGAAAAATACTTTTCAAAGTATCCACTTTAAAGAATACAGCTAATTTTCTTAATGAAACTGGTAGTAATAATAAAGAATCTTTCAAATTAATAAAATAAGTTTTATTTGAACCATATCTAATTTTAAGATTGATAAATTTACCATCTTTAATTATAGGTTCTAACTCCACTTCTGGATAATTAGCTAGTGTTTTAATAAAAAGATTAAATCAAAATTACTTGAATTGTGAATATAAATAATTTTCCCTGAATTAGCTTTAATTAACAAGTTTCTTAGTACCTCAAAGATAAGTTCTTTAACTGAATTATAATCCGTAATATAAAAAGATTTTGCACTTGAACCATCATAATAAGATAAAGATAGTAGTTCCATATTATTTTCAGAATTTAAATGAGTCTCAATATCTAAAGTAAGCATATTCAGACTAAATTTTTTGTCTTTTCTCCCTTTAGAAATTTTGTCTTTAGGATTGAAAAGTTTTTCAAAAATAAAATGTACTTTATTATTAATAATGTGAAAAGATCTTTCTCCTATTTTTCGAATAAATTCACCTTCAATTTGATTAATAATAACATCTGTAAATTTCTGTACTTTAGTACCGACAATATTAGAATATATTTCAACTACTCTGGTTTTAGAATCTAAATAAGTGATCAAAACTCGTCGATTTAATAAAGTACCTTGATCTATCTTCAAGTCTGCAATTTGTAATGTTTTGGAATCTAACCACTTATTTACTCGCCCCCAAGTATTATAATCAATATTTAAAGGCAAATTAGAAGGAATTTCATTTCTGAAATCAATGTTTTCTAATGATTTAACTGCTACATTTCTATAATCTAGTTTACTCTTAGAATTATTATAAAGTTCTTCACTAATTTGAGTATAGTTAAAAATAATATTTTCAGCTTTTACTACTTTATAGTGATTATCTAATAAGGCATATTTATTATTTAAATAATCAATATATGCCATTTGTGATTCTGGCTCATTCAGATCCAATGGGAATCTAGTTCCTAAAGAAAATCTATTTCCGTTAATCAGTTTCACATTAGCTATCACTGAAATATTACTTAAAACTCTAACTTCAGAAAAGAATTTTTTTGTTAAATTAGTTAAATTTAATTCTGATTCTGAAATAGGGAACACTAAATTAATAAATTTAAATATTGTTTTAGATGGCGTTGAAATAGTAGACAAAAATCTTTTTCCTAAACTAGTTCTTCTTGCTGAGGAAAATAATCTTCTACTAAAACCACTAAAACTTTTTTTATAACTATTATAATTTTTAGTATCAGATTCAATATAGGAGATAACTATTTTATCCCCACTATTTAATGATTTGCTTTTTAAAGTTAAAGCATCAAGTAAACTATTAATTATAGTTTTCACTTCAGCTTTCTCTTTACGATTAATTAAATTATCTCTAAGTAAAACAGTCATTTCATTTTTACTAATTAAACTAATATTAAGTTTAATAAAATTACTTTTTAATAAATCTGTTTTTTTAAAGAAATTGTATAAATTAATTCTAATCATACGATTAGTTATTTTGCTTGCTCTAAATGTTATATTATATTTTTTCATAAAATTTTAATGTATAAATTATTTTTACTCTTCTTAAAATGAAAGAGCTATCTCTGTTTATAAAATAAACAAGAAAAAGTAATTAAACTTACGTGTAATTACTTTAACAAGATGAGATATTACTGGTTAAATTTAGGCTTGGTACCTATATAATTTGGTTATAAAATATTTTTGTGGCTATACAAGCCGTGAACAGATTGCCCCCTATTCCTTTCTTACCCTTAGTAGTAGTATAAAAGGAACCGTATACGATTTAGCAAAAGCAAAAAACAAAATAAAAATTGTTAAAAAACTTAAAAAGTAGGCTCTTTTCCCTTTTTACCTGTTCTTTATTTTATTTTAGTCTACTTTTCTTTTCTTTCACTTTAAAATTAATTAAGTGTGTAGGGTTTATAAAAATTTACCCGATAGTTTCTAACGCATTATTTTAAGTCTAATGCTAAGACTGTCAGACACTATTGTTTTTATTATCTGGATTAACTTATTTTCAAAATAGAAATTAAGCTATCCTGCTGTAAACTATCTTTGTTACACGAAGTATTAGAAGTTTTACGTCTTATCTAGGACGAAAGTTTAATAAGATCTTAAAAAATCTTATACTTTTAAGTGTATTGCAGATAAAAGTTTTATGTTTACAGGGGTTAAAGGGTATAAGAGAGGAATGCAACATAAGCAATAGCAGAAAAATTATTTAATTTTATTAAATCTAAAATTAGTAGAATCTTTACTAATTACTTTCTTTACTTTCTTGTTCCTTTTTATGAAATGTTCTTATAGGGTTCTTAACCCAATTACAGGGGATAAATACAAAATATTTAATTTTAATAATTTACATATTTTGCAGTTCTATTGTATTTATGTTTTGTTGTGCTTCTAAAGGCAATTGTAAATAATTATATATTAAATAACTTGTGCCAAACACAACAACTAGAACTACCACACCAGTAACACTTAGAAGAGCTATAGTCACCGGATCTTTAAGATCTAGGTGATTTGTTGAATCAGTAATGTTGTTTGTAATTGTACTAGTAACATTTTTAACTGATTCGATATTTCTCATTGAAAATTGGTTGTCAATTGCTGCAACATTATTAGAGTTTTTAAGCTGCAATTAAGCTATCAGCTTTCAAATCAAAAAGGAAGTCTAAAACAAAGTAAGTAAATAAAGCAGATATTAAAAATAATATTACTGCTGGTAAAAATTTTTTTATTTTCATTTTTTTTTGATTAATTAAATATTAATCTCTTAACTATTTAAGAAGAACAAATTGACTCTTGTTTATAAAAAGAGAGTTAAACTTATACAAATTATCTGTTCCTGTGAAAAACAAATAAACTAAAATATAATCTTTGAAAATTGCAACTGTAAGGATGGAACAGAACTAGCTATTACTGGAGTCGAACCAGTTATTAAATATTACAATTTAAATTACCACAATAGCTTTATAGGGTTAAAAAAGTTAAAAGATGAAATATAAATATATCCGCAAAAAATGTAAGAGTGTGGGGAATAAGTTATTCGTTAATTGCTTTATTGCTAGTCCCAACTAAAACTCCGTTTTTATAAATCAAATTACGTTTGTTATTGTTAGGTGTTAAGTTATACGAAGAATCTTTAACTGAAATAGTACTATTAGTTATTTGATTAAACCATTTCACTTGACTAACATTAATAGAATTATTTTCTCTTAATAATTCTTCTAGTTGAGCTACAGTTACTTTAGTTTTTAAACCTTTAACTTTAGTAAATTCCAATCCGTCCCTATCAACACCCCCATATACTTTGGGACCTAATGCAACGAATTTACGAAGCACTTTTTCCAATTTAAATAAACCTAATTGTTTAGTGCTTTCAAATTCAGCAGGTAAACGTTTATTTAAAAAGATAGAATCTGTATCAGTATAATAAAGTATGAAGTCAGGATGATTTTTGAATAGACTCATATAAACCCTAGCATTTGCAGCAATAGCAGAAGCGATAGAAATATTAATTTTAGGTATTTTAGGGAAATCCAAGTGAGAAGATAAAATAGTTTTATCTCCCAATAAAACTTGGTCAACTATATTATCTAATCCAATTTGAGCTATTAGTTTAGAGAAATTTTTAGAATTATCTACAACTTCATGCGTTAGTATTGAGAGTTTCATACCAAATCTACCGTACAATGAATTCATTAATAATTTAGAAATCAAGTACATTGGTGAAGTTGGATGAGATAATTCTTTGATAGAGTACATAGATTGTACAAAAGCTGATAAAATCTCACAACCTTCAAATAGGTATCCTTCTAATATCTCAAATTTATACCCATATTTCATAGCGTTTCTAACTTCTTCAATGTAGTACCAACCAGTCCAACTACCTTCAGGGTAAATAGTTATACCATCTACTTTGTAAGGAAGTATTGGATGAAGTAGCCCACTAGGAGCAGTTACTCTTACTTTAACTACGGACAAGTATTTATCAAATAAGTGTTTGTAAGAATCCATTTTGAGAATATTACCTCTAAAATAAGCAATAATGTTACTTGGGTAAATGAATGTCTTCATTACAAACGGATAAAGAGAGTTCACATCGTAGTTATATACTTCTTCTCCTTCTGGATTAGTTGGTATATACATATCCACATGTCCTCCGTAATAAGCTTGTGCAATGTCACTATATATTTTACCAGTTAATACTGGTAATTTAATATTTTTAGGCAAAAATCTTGTTCTAAAGATTTTAAAAGCCAAGCTTGGTAATGTTGAAACAGATGAAATGTTTACATTAAATTTCTCAAAGATTAACTTTGAAAATGTTTCTACTACTTTATATAGTGCAATACAATCAATTTCACAATATTTGATAGCTTCATTTTTCAGATTCCAATTATTATTGAATGTTTTACAATAATCCTTGTATTCTGTATCTGAAATACCATCAAAGTAGTTAAAACTAGGAACAGGTCCTACATAATTAAGGTTCTCTTTATTAACAAATTTGTGAGGAAAGATACTTTTTAAAGTCTCAACCTGAAATTGTTTAGATAATTTACTTAAAGATGAGGGTAATAATAAGAATGAATCCTTAAAATTAAGATTATAGGTCAAATTTGGTATAATGAATTTTTAAATTTATGAAGTTTCCATCTTTGATTGTTGGATCTACATGAACTCCTGGATGATTTACTATATATTTTAGTAAGAAAACAAGATCAAAATTACTAGAGTTATGAATGTAAACAGTTCTCTGTGTGAATTCTCTAGATAGTAGAACTGAAAGAACAGCAGATATTAAGTCCTCTAAAGACTTATAATCTGTAATATAGTAAGAATAAGCTTTATTTTTAATACCATCAAATATTGATATACAATAAATTGACATTGTATTATTTTCATTGATATATGTTTCAATATCTAATGTCAACATATTTAAAATACGGTTTTTTGCAGCATTGGCCTTAGTAATTTTTTCTGTTGGTGCATATAAATTTTCAAAAATGAAATTAACTTTACCATTTTTAATGTGGTAAATACGATCACCAACTTGTCTAATAAAGTCATTATTTAGATAATTAATTATTTTATCTGTCGCTCTCTGAATTATAATATCAGTTGCTGACGAATAAACACTTAAAGATCTATTGAATTTATCAAGAAAAGTTACTAAAACTTGTCTACTTAGATTAGTGTTTGAGTCCATTGTAAGATTTGAAACTTTCAATAGATTTGAACCTAAGCGTTCAGTACACAAACCCCAAGAGGAATAATCTGTATTAAGGGGAAGGTTAGCAGGAACCTCCTCTCTAAAATCAAGATCATCTAAAGCCTTAGAGTTTTCATCTTTAGACAATAGAATGTTCAAGGTTTTATTGTAAAAGTCCTCAGTAACATGTATATAACCAAAAATAATTTTTACTGGTCTATCTATTTTATATCGATTTTCCAATATAGCGTATTTTTGGTTTAAATAGTCGACATCTCTTAATACATCTTCTTCATTAGAAGGATCAAATGGAAAACGTGAACCAATACTACAGTAACCGTCGCTTAAGAATTTTACATTAGTTATTACAGAGACATAATTTTTATTTGGTAAGTCTGATATGAAGTCTGACACTAGGGCCGAGAAATTCAGTTGCCCATCAGCCAAATCATAGGACTGGTTTTTGAATTTCGCATCTATTAAATGCATATTTTTGTTTATTTTCATATTAATAACATATTAAAAATTAATAGTGTCTAACGTACGTTTAGAGTCTAATGCTAGGACATAAAACATTTATCTCGATGTATTAATACATTCTATATTCAGTAATAGGATCAGAGATAGGAGGGTATAAAGATTATTCCTTGTATTAGTTAAAAAATAATGAAATAAAATTTCTTTATTTTATTAATAAGTTTTATTAATAGGGTTCATATAAACCCTATAGAGAATTTTTATCTGTTTAATAAAACAGTTTGTTTTAAATTTTGTGACTGACATATTCTTCAAAAGTAATATATTTATACTCAAAGAATAAATCAACTGAGGTACCATCTTTTATGCTGTCAATTCTAATGCAATAGTCTGAGATTAATTTAGAAAGATAACAAGATAGATCAATATTTTTATCATCAATTAAATCAACTGGGATATTATTAATATAAAAATTATTGTTATTACTATTTATAGATTCATAGAAAGCATAATCATGTTTATTACCCACAATAATCTTATAATCACACGATTTAACCTTAATATCTAATAAAATATAATTCTCACTAATTTTCTCAATATTATTTAAAAATTTAAAGATTATTTTAAATGGAAAATCATAGTCATAAAAATTGTTTATGTGATAGTAAACAATAATTTTATCTTCAATTAATGGTGTATTGTTATTTAATTCTTTATTAAAGAAACTTTTTAAATATTTTTGTATTTTATCAATTAAATTTTTCATTTTATTTTTGTTTAATTAAATCAATTTTAGATTGAGAGAAATTAGAAGTAATTTATCAAAGTTAGTTATAGGGGTGAAAATAGTTATTATATACCTAATTCTTCGTATAATTCCTTTAAAAAATTATCATGGAATTGTTTTCTGTGTAAATGTTCTTTATTTTCATATAAAAATATTTCACTTTCCAATAACCCCATTTATGGGGTTTATATTCAAATCCCCAAGGTTTTTGTGACTCATTATTTAGAACATCAAACGCGTGGGATCGAATTGGAAACCATATGCTGGTGGAACAGCTGGAGGAGTACCACCACAATTTCTAAATAAATTAATTATATTAGCAATTAATCTATGTGTACCAGTAATTGGTCTGTACATGCTGTAACAAAAAGCTACAATTGAGTCTATATATGGAATGTTTTCAATTAAATTGTGGAAATATAGGTCAATACCTATTAGACTTAAAGTTAAAACTACTATTCCTAAAAATATAGTAGTAATTTTTTTTAGCTGGTGTATCTATTAGTTCCTTAGGCTTTGGTAAATCGAAACCAATAACAAACTTAAAAAAACTTTTTATAGAATTTGCCAAATTAAATAAAAAATCAAATCCTCTTAAGGTTTCTGACCAAAATATTCCTAAGGCTGAACATATTAAACTTATAGACCTTCTAATCAACATTAAGGAGATAGGTCTTAGAGCATAAAATATAACAGTAAATGCAACTGTACTGAAATATCTAACTAAACCATCTCTTGATCTAAGTATTTCTCTCCAGAGTGGTGCTACTTGATTAATTAATTCTCTACCTACTTCAGGTGCTTGTTGATTTATATATTCAATAGGATGTCTAATTGCACCTTTTAAGGCCCATATTCCAGCTAATGTTGGAAATATACCACACGCAGCCACAAATGTAGATGTTACACTCCATAAACCAAAAATTACAGGTTGTAATTTATTTGGTAAACCTAACAATCGTCCAATTGGAACTAAGATCATTCTTGCTAATAAAAAGAAGGGACTAGGACGACGATAAGTCAAAGTTGAAAGTATTGATTCTTGAATATTATTATTTCTTTTCATTTGTATTTTATTTTTATCTCAATCTTAAAATCTTGGTTTTTTGTTTATCAAACCAACAAAATTTTTTATAGATATTTTAATAGAGATCTATACTTTTAATTGAATTAATAAATTCCCCCAAATTACAGCTTTAAGCTCTTAAGATCACTCTCTCTTTAGTATATATTCTAAAATAAGAGTATATTATTAAAAAAAAAATATATTTTTTACATAAACATTCAAATTATGTAATTTTTGTATTAAAATAATGTATACTCAGAGGTTTGTTTAATTTAACTGAGTATAAATAGAATAAATATTGACTTTATGATGCATTGTAATATATAAATAAAATGATAATCAGAAAATTTATTATACCAAAAGATTTAAGTAGACTAAGCTTAAGAGCATATGTATTTAGATTCTTTAGATAAATTAAAAATAAGTATCAATACATTAATGTTTTCTTAACAATTAAAGGTAGTATTGATTGTTCTTTAGGTAATAGAGTAATTTTAAATACCAATAATAAAGATGAAGTTAGAAGTTTTGTTGAACATTTAGCTGAACAATTATATGTAACAAAATTTACGCCTAAATCTAAGGATATACTATATATAAATTATATTGAAACTGATAATCAAGCATATACTAATTATATAGCTAAAATATCTAAATTTGATTAATTTTGTTATAGATAATTAAAACTACAAACCCCTTTCTTTTTATATGTTTTACATATTTTAATTGTTTTATTTTTATAAATCACTTGATTTTATATATATTCAAGAAAAATCTAACTTCCTCAAATCTTATTTACTCTCAAATATGTTATAATACTTCTAATAGATTCACACTCATTTTAATTTTTAATCCTTAAACTTTAGTAAATTCATTACCATTAATCTCAATCCCTCCATAAACTTTAGGTCCTAAGGCTACAAATTTTGTCAAAACTCTTTCAAGATTAAACATTCCAACTTTTTTAGAATCAACTAAATGTCCAGGTAATGGTTTATTGAAGAATACTGATTCTGTCTCAGAGTAATAAAGTTTAAATAAAGGGTTGTTTTTAAATTCTGTCATATAAACCCTAGCGTTAGCTGTAATTGCTGAAGCAATAGAAACGTTAATTTTAGGAACATTAGAGAAATCAAGCCAATAAGAAAGAATAGTTTTATTACCTAATTCAATTTGATTAGCTAAATTTTCTAAACCGATTTTTGATATAAATGTTGAAACATCTGAATTGTTAACCAAGGTGTGGCTAAGCATTTTAGGTTTCATACCCATTCTTCCATATAATGAATTCATTAGCAATTTTGCTATTAAATACCATGGAGAATTAGGTGAAGAATTTTCTTTGATTAGGTACTTTCTTTCTATAAATTTAGAAAATAAATTTGATCCTTCAAATAAATAACCTTCTAATATTTCAAATCGGTCACCGTATTTTTTTGCGTTGTTGCTTTCTTCGGAATAATACCAAGCAGTCCAACTTCCTGTAGGATATACAGTTGTCCCATTTTATTTATATGGTAAAATTGGATGTTCGATATTCTCTGGAGCAACTACTCTAACTTTAAGTATTGCTAATATGATTTGAACATTTTATTGTATTCAGCCATTTTTTCTATGTTACCTTTAAAGTATGCCAATATACTTGTTGGATATTTGTAGGTTTTCATAGAGTATGGATATAGAGAATTCACATCGTATTGATATACTAATTCTCCTTCTGGATTAGTTGGTATATACATATCAACGTGCCCTCCATAATAAGCTTGACTAATATCATTGTACACTTTTCCGAATAATACGGGAATTGTTACATATTTGTCTAATAAATTAGTTCTGAATATTTTAAACGCCAAAGACGGCAAAGTTGAAACAGATGAAACATTAACTTTAAATTGATCAAAGATAAATTTAGAGAATGTTTCTATTACTTGATATAAAGCAATACAGTCAATTTCACAATATTTAATAGCCTCACTTTTAAGATTCCAATTATTGTTCACAAATTTTTGTGAGTAAGTTTGATAATCCTCTTCAGAAGTATTAGTAAAGTGAATTAATGAAGGTAAACTACCTACATAGTTAAGTGTATCTTTTGAAACGTATTTATGAGGAAAGATACTTTTTAAAGTTTCAACCTGAAATTGTTTTGCAAGTTTACTTAAGGATACAGGTAGTAATAAGAACGAATCTTTGAAATTAAGATAGTAAGTATTTTTAGGACCATATTTGATCTTCAAATTAATAAATTTTCCATCTTTAATTATAGGATCCACACTTACACCTTCAAGATTAACTATATGTTTAAGCAAGAAAATAAGATCAAATTCACTCGAATTCTGAATAAACACAGTTCTTTGTGAATAAGCTCTTGTAAGTAAAGTTTTAAATAATTCAGACATTAAGTCCTCTAAAGACTTATAATCTGTAATATAGAATGACTTAGATTTTTTACCGTCGTAAATAGATATACAATAAATACTCATATTATTATCTTCTTTGATATATGTTTCAATATCTAAGGTTAATAATTTTAGTGAGTATTTAGTATCTTTTTTAGCTTTAGTAATAGTGTATATAGGCAAAAAAAGCAACTTGGAAAAGTTTTAAAATTAATCATTTTTGTTATAAAGTACAATAAAAACAAACGTGATCACATTTGGGGTTAAATTTTACAAAAAGTGCTGTGAGATTGTTTACAAACAAAACAAATGAGTTTTTGGGGCTTCTTCTTCTAAAATTGAGTTAAACCCAAATACAACACACCAAAAACAAAATGAGTTTTGGGGCTTCTTCTTCTAAAATTGAGTTAAAAACAAACAAGACAAAACAAAAAAAACATATTATTTTGGGGGTCCAGAAATGTATATCTTAGGGAGTGTCTTTACCGTCGGTGGTTTTTACATGGACAACCCCATCTAAACCGAGTTTGGTCTTTTTACTTTTATTTTAGTTGGGAAAAATTCCTTTGTATGTGGACCCCCGTCGGTTGAACTAATAACCATCTGAGCCCTTTGTTACATTTAACGCAGATTATTTTTGTAGGTGTCTTTGTTAATATTCGTTGTACTCTCTTTTGGTTGTTAAGGTCTTATTCGGGTGTTTGGTATATTTCTACACAAATCAGGGGGTAAAACTTAAAAAGACAACTTTAGCTGTTGGACTATTTATTAAAACTATGTATTAAAAATTGATTAATCTTTGATTAATTTAAAATATTGTTAGTAATTTTAACAACATTATTAAAAACGCTTTTAAGAATTTGTTTCCCTCTAAGCAACAGTCATATTTTAAAATAATTAAGAATGTTAATAAAAATTTTAAAAAGTAAAAAACAAAAAATCTTGAAATTTGTACACTCAGCAAACTAATTGCAGTTCCCCACGCCAGCTAAGTTTGTTGGATTTTGAAAAAAGCACTTTTTGTAATTATAGGTAAATTTTGAATTTGGCTGTTTTGGAGGATTTCCTGAATTATTTTTTAAAAAATATAGTTTGTATATGCTCTAGGTAGTATATATTCTACTAAAAACCCATTCCATTTTATAAATAAATTTAAATTTGAATTTTAATATATTATATATATAAACAAGTTATATTTTTGGTGTCTCAAATCTCTTTTTATATAAAATCTTGTATAAAAGTATCGATGTGTAATATAGAAACTAACATCAAAATTATTAATTATAATTAATAATTAAGTATTTCAAAGGGGTTATTAAGGATAATTAGCAAATTTATAAGTAAGGAGGCATAAGCCTAATGCTACATTAATTAAGTGGCAGTCCTAAGGGAAACCTTTTATATAATACTTCCTGAAGTAAATCATTTTAGTAAGGAAAGGAAAGGAAATCAACCGAGACTCCGAAAGTAATGGTGAGTGAAATCGGATTAGCCCGTTATATTTAAACAGTGAAAAAATACACTTACAATTTTTTTAGTTCAACTACAAAAAGTTATAATTGTACCAAAGAAGGTAAAAACCATAGTCCTGTAACTATTTAAATATAACTAATTAAGCCTATTTTCAAATAGGTACTAATTAAAAAAAGTACGATGAGAGAAAACTTGTCGGAATATAGGGGAACCATCCTCTAAGGCTAAGTATTATAAATTTAGCGATAGTGAACAGTACTGTAAAGGAACATGTGAAAAAGTATAATATAAAATTAATGAAATAGATATTGAATTAGTAACTCTATAAGCAGCCGGAATTAAATTAAAACAATGACGGCGTACCTTTTGCATAATGGGTGAATTGCTTGCCCAAAAGAATTGAGAAATTCTTTAATAAAACTGACTCATGACCGTAAAGGTCGGTGTTATTTTACAACAAAATAATGCTAACGGTGAAGCCTAAGGATTTAAGGTCTAAGGTAATACCGTGGGAAGCTATAAATCGTAGGAATAAGTAAATGATTTTACTAAGTAAGTTTACTAATAAATTTACTCTTTTTATTTGCCCTGTAACGACTTGGTGGTAAACCACCGGACCGATTAATTGTGTTTACAAAAACAAAAATCGGTAACACGTCAGCACTCAATCATTCCAATAAATCAAGGTGAAAAATATAGCCCTAAGGGCTATATTTTAAATAATAAATAGAAATATATTATATAAATATAACAAATACATACTTAAAACTGTTTAGTATCTAAATCCCAATCAGCACTCTTGTGCTAGGCTTGCTTTAAATTAATATTAATGCAAGTTTGTAATCTATCCTCCTTTTTAGGAATCGCAAAGTCTGCAATTATTAACTTATGTTTTTAATTGTTATTTAATTAATCCTATGTGTGATTAATTTAGACAATATAGTTTGGTAAGAATAAAAAATTTTTTTAATACATACGAACAAATTGCTTATTAGATTTTATAGAACATCTTCAAAATTTAATTTAAAACTTACTTCTGAATTAGAAGAAATTATAATAGGTCTTATGTTAGGAGATCTGCACGCTGAAAAATTAACACCGAATTCTAATACAAGATTACAATTTAAACAATCTATTAAAAACAAAAATTACATTGATCATTTATATTCTTTATATAAAAATTATTGTAATTCAGAACCTACAGTTAATACTTCATTAGACAAAAGAGCTGGGAAAAGGGATTTAAATGTCTCAATTAAATTTTGGACCTCTAGTATACCTTGTTTTAATAAATTTAGAGAACTATTTTATGATAGTTCTGGTAAAAAACATGTACCGCTAGAGTTAGAAAAACTCCTAGAAGTTTAGCTTACTGGGCAATGGACGATGGTTATAAAACAAATAAGGGGTTTTACTTTTGCACCGAGTCTTTTTCTTTTGAAGACAACCAAAAATTAAGTTTAATATTAAAAAATCGGTTTAATTTAGAATGTGGTATTCACAAACATACAAACGGCCATAGATTATATGTGTTTAGTGGTTCTAAGCACAAACTATTAGAAATAGTAAAACCTTACTTGCTAAGTCATTTTACTATAAATTTCACTTAGAATAATTTATATTTAAACCCTATCGGTTTAATAATCTATAAAACAAAAACTATTTATTATCAAACATAATTCACCTAAAATTTATTTGAGTTGAAGGTATAGTCTAATCCAATCCAATATGAAAATATTGGTACAAATGCAGCAAGTTAATAGGAATAGCAAGGTTAAGAGCCTTAGCGAAAGCGACTAAACGAATTTAGGATAGTAAAATAAATTTTTTACAATTTGTTTTTAATTAAATTTAATTAAAAAAGAGTAACACCTTAGGTTAAATTTTAACAAATTAAATTAAATTTGTATAAGTTATTAATGTAAGTTGTTATTTTCTAAACTATAGTTTTGGGTAAGTTATTTCTATTAGACCCGAAGCTAGATGATCTTTTCAGGGCCAGATTATTAAGGATCGAACGGGTGAATGTTGCAGAATTCTCCGATGAGCTCTGAAAAGCGGTGAAATGTTAATCTAATCTAGTGCTAGCTGGTATTCTTCGAAACATATGTAAGTATGACATCCAATTAAATTTATGGAGGTACAGCACGGAAATTCCAAACAAGTAATATTCTCTTTACAGCCTTTAGGTTTTTGTAAAGTTTTAATTATTATGCGTTCAGGTTGCGGGGATCTAGTACATCTTACCAATGGAATTTAAACTCGGAAGTACATAAATTGATGTTGGATATTCAGACTGCTCATGATAAGTTGGGTAGTCAAGACGAAAACAGTCGAGAACACGCTTTAAGGTCCCAAATGATTATTAAGTGAAATTAAGGATGTCCCAAATTGTAAGCAGCTGTAAAGTGAGCCTAGATAAACGACTACTGGGCTCATCTCACAAAAACTAAGCTATATGCAAGGAAGCCCTAAAGATGTTTTGCTGACTATCTTTATAGTTTAAAGTAGCAGAAATAGTAAACATATGTAATATTATGTTAAATAATTTTAATTATTTACATTTTACTTAAATGGGTAATTTGCAGGAAACCAAATATTATTTATAATAAAGTAGGATCCTCAACGACTATACGCTTAGAATAGAATAAATCAAATCTATTATGACATAGTCTAAACAATTTATGAAAATAATTGAATAGGCCAAGAAAGGAAAGGGCCTCCCCAAATTTTTCTTTGTATTCCTTTTGATTTAATGTTTGATTAACTAGAAAGTTGTTGGTTCGACTTGGATTTATTCCCTTGCGTAACTAAGAGGGCTAGCACCCCGACCTTAGTTAAAATAGTGAAAAAACATTAAATTTGCAAAGTAAAACAAAAATATATAATTAATAAAATAGCTACAAATATGACAATACGACAGAACCAAAATTTTATAATTTCTGCTGGATATATAAGCGGTTTAACTCAAACAGACGGTTCCTTTTTTTGTTCTATTATTTCATCTTCTAAACATCGGTTTGGCCTTCAATTTAGACCTAAGTTTACTATCACAGCTGATTTAGACTCTAAATATGTTTTAGATAATATTCAACTGTATTTTAACTGTGGTAAGGTTAATACTAACCTTAAAAATCATACTGCTGAATTTTTAGTAGATAGGTTGGAAGATCTTAAAACTAAAATAATCCCTCACTTCCAAAATTATCCTGTTTTTGCGCTAAATTACACGCCTTTAATTTATTTAAAGAAATAGTTATTGCATTAAGTAATAAAGACAAAAGAACGATAGAAGGAAGAAGAGAATTGCTGAAAATGGCTTTCTCTATGAATGCAACAACAAATAGAAAAGAGGATCGAATAGATTATTTATTTTCACTATTAGAAGTTGCAGATAGTAAAGAAAATTTTGCCTAATAAAAATATAGATCTTACTACACCAGTTACACCAGAGAATATTGCGGGTATAATTGATGGTGATGGTAGTTTTTTTGTTTCTTTTCAAGCAGATGGTAAAACTGGTTTTAATATTACAACAGATAAAGCATCAAAAGCTTTATTAAAATCTGTACAAACAGAATTGAAAGGCATAGGAACTATTTTAGAAGGTACAAAAAATGAATTAGTATTTACAGTAACTGGTTTAAATCAAATTACTGAGGTTTTAATTCCTTTTGTTGATCTTCATCCCTTATTTTCAGAACGAGCTCACATTATTTGAAATTTAAAGAAGTTAGTTTAATATTAAAAAAAGAAAGATCTTTAAGTTTAGATAAAAAATTAGAAATAGTTGAATTATGTTATGAAATGAATAAAAAAGGAAAACATCGGATGTTTAGTAAAGCAGAATATATTGAATTATTAAAACAATTACATAATAAATAATATCTTATTGATAAATATTTAATTAATATTTAATGAAGATATATTTAAATAAAGATATTTAAACCCTTTTGTTTTTTATTGTTTGTAACATTTATATTTGTAGCTTAGTAAAATTATAAAATTTAAAATCAAATCAAAAGTAGATTGGGTAGTCGCTACTTTTAATGATCGTTGTAACAACGCAGCAGCTCTTTAGATTGTGGCACTGAAAATTTAACGGGTCTTAAATAATCAACCGATAACGTGTTGGTTAAAAAATAAATCTGTTTTTATTTATTTTTTAATTTAGGTAGAAGAACATTCAGGAACGGAAGATACACAGTGTTTCATTGTGATTGACGAACTGAAGAGAGAATGCTGACATGAGTAACGTAAAAAGAAGTTTTAATACTTCTCGCCGAATACGAAAGGGTTGTAAGTAAGGTTTAAACCAACTTATGTTAAATGCGGGTCTCTAAGGTGCAGAACCAAAGTTCTGGCTGATGAGGTAGTGATAGTTTGTCTTAATGGAAGATTGGACCAAGAAAATAAATCACTTCTGAAGAATTAATAATGTAATTTATATTTTTTAAATTATATTTAAAAAGGTTACATTTTTAATTAAATGGACTGTAAATATGCTTAATTTAAGTTTTAATGTAAATTGTTATATTTAGGTGATAAGATAACAATGAAACTTAAGTAAAAAGAACTACCGTACCCTAAACCGACACAGGTTCGTAGGTAGAGAATACTAAGGCGTAGAGCTAAAAGTTGTAAAGGAACTCGGCAAGTTGTCCTCTAAAGTTAGACGATAAGAGGAACCAAATAAAATATTTTTCGGTAATAACTTTTTCTTGCAAAGCCTGGCTTTGCACCTAAGTAAGGTGAATAAGATTATTCTCGGTTTATTATTCCAACTTGGTCGTTATTAAGTGTTAACTCTTGTAGTTAAAACAAATAATGATTATCCCTTTTTCTACTTCCTTCTAGACTCTAATTAGGTAGTAGAGTGGGAAGTAATAAAATCAGCCATGATAAATTATTTGAATTTGGTGGCACAAAATCGGAGGCCTCGACTGTTTACTAAAAACACAAGAATGTGCAATGATTTAAATCATAGTATACGTTCTGAAATTTGCTCGATGCCATTAATATAAAAGAGGTAATAGGTAACTGTTACTAATTGAAAATCTGGTTAATAGCGGTCTAGTTAAGGCCGCGTGTTATGCTAATTAAAATTTTTAAGTAATAAGCTAAAATGTAAACTTGCTTTTTTTTTAATTAGTAGAAGCACTATCCACTGTATGCTAGAAACCCTTTTTTGACTTAATACTACTAGTTTTTAAACAGGAGTGAAAATTTAAGTTGAGAACTATCAAAAAGGCAATTAGCAGGAAACTAAAGATTTAAGTCTTACAGATTTAAATTTAATAGGTTCCTCAGAGACTATACGTGGAGTAAAAAGAAATAGTCCATTAAAAAAATAAAGGGGCGAGAAAGGAATGCTCTGTTAAGATTAGTATCCCTTTTGGTTTTTAAATAATAACTAGAGAGAGTTATTGGTTTGACTCCTCACTTTGAAGGCTAGCCCCTAACCAAAGTTAAAATAGTTAAAATTTTATAGCCTACTAATTCTTAAATTAAAAATATTTTAATAAATTAAAGCTACAATGACAATAATTATGACAAACCAAACTATAGGTAAAACCCTAAAATCTTTAGAAAACTTTCTAAAAACTAATTTTATTTTTACTAGAAGTCTTTATAGAGGTCTACCTAAATTAACAATAACTCCAGCAGTAACTTACAAAAATGCAAAAATTAACAAAAAAGTTTAATATTCAAAGATAATAAGGATAAAGCTTTTGTTTATAGATGGATTAACAAGCTAAACGGTAAAGAATACTTAGGTAGTACATCTAGTGCCAAAAGAAGACTTAATACTTATTATGATTTAAAAACTTTAGGAGAAGTAAATATGCCTATTTATAATGCAATCTTAAAACATGGACATGAAAACTTTATCTTCGAAATAATTGAATATTGTTTACCTGAAGATACAATAAAAAGAGAACAGTATTACTTAGATAATTTTGATTTTGAATATAATGTGTTAGCTAATGCTAATTCCTTGGCTGGTTATAAACACACAGCTGAAACTTTAGCTAAGTTTAAAGGGAGACAAAACCTTTTAGGATATAAACATACACCAGAAACCTTAGAAATGTTAAGAGCAGTTAATACGGCAAAAGTTCATACTAAAGAAGCTAAAGAAGTAATGAGAAATTCTTGGGCACAAAGAAAACTAAAATCTGATCTCTTAGAATTAGGTCTATTAAATGAAATAATACCTTCCAAATCTAAAAAAGGAGGAAAAATAGTAGTAGTAACAAACATAGAAACTAATGTTTCAACAGAATATAAGTCTATAAGTGAAGCTGCAACTGTTTTAAGTTTAACAAGAGTGACTTTAAGAAAATATATTAAAAATAAAGAAATCTTTATTATGTTGAAAGAAAACAACTCAGGTTTAGTTAAAGAAAAATATTTAATTACTCTTAAGGATAAAACTTAATTGGAATATAAATATTTTAACCCCCGCCTGCAGACGAAGCAGAGCTGGCGGAGCCCCTAGAAGGGACTAGAAAAGGCTTTAAAATTAAAGATAATTTAGCAAGGTAATTTAGTAAAACCCTGTGGAATTTGGTTAGTATAAAAAAGGAATAAACTTTAATGAACCTTTCTTCTTTATTTTTGCAATCGCTGAAAGAAAATATTGGAGTTGGGAGATAGTTCTTAAAGGTACTTTAATTATTAAAAATTAGGATCTAAACGTTTTTATTATTTTTTTGTAATGCTTAACTATGAGGATCCTAAGGTAGCGAAATCAATTGGCCATTAAATGTGGTCCGGTATCAATAATGTAACGAAGGTCTCACTGTCTCTACAACTTGCTCAGTGAAATTGAATTGCCAGTGCAGATGCTGGCTACTCTCAGTGGGACGGGAAATAGAAATAGACAAAAACTGAGAAAATTAAAAATTGCGACTAGATAAGTTTATAATAATAATGTGGTGAAAGCCCACCTAATAGTCCATTATTAGAGCTCAAACAGCAACCATTAAAAGTAATTTTAGGGGTTGAAGCCTGTCTTATTTTAACTAATCAAAATTGGGAAAATTTAATATTAATTGATTAAATTTAATAAGGAGCTAGGTGCTTAAGGTCAATGTAATGTGAATCCATGTTTGAAGCATAAATTTGACTGTAGAAAAACGTTCCCGTGTTTTTCTTAATGGATCTAACGTGCATATTATGTATAGTGGAGACCTAAGAGTATCATTAAAGTATTATTATAAAAACTAGGTAAGCCCAATAACAACCAATAAAAATAAGATCAAATAACTTTGATCAAATAATTAATTTAAATTTTATTATTGGAGGTTTATTCTGTGAAGATAAATAACTGTTAGTGGGTAAAGGAAATTCAAAAAAGCAAATGCCTTATTGTAATAATAAGGATAGGCTTAATAGCTAATCTGAAAAGATGCCCACTTTGAATTAGTGTTATATGTTTATAAATTTTTATATTTTAGATTTTAGCCCCAAAAAGTATATTTAATGCTTTTTTTCAGGTTTTGAAAATTAGATTAAATATTAATATTACAAAAGTATCTCTCAGACCTTTGTCTAATTAAAATATTAAAATATAAAATGGAAAATATAATAGATTTTAAAAATCACATTTCAAAATACAATAGTAATTTAAGAGATTTTACTGTTTCTAGAAACAATGATAAATTGTATCCTTGGCAGGTGACAGGTTTAACAGATGCTGAAGGTTCTTTTGCTTATTCTTTAATTAAACCTAAACTTGATTCAAATATACATTCAACCAAAATAAAATTTAATTTAGAATTTAAAATCACTCAAAAAAACCATTCTGAGGGAATTTTACATGAACTTAAAGATTATTTTGGCTGCGGTTCAATTATAATTGATAATAGAAAAACTGAAACTAAAAAATTTCAAGTTAAATCTTTAGATTCTATATTAAATAAAGTTATACCTCATTTCGAAAAGTATCCTTGTTTAACTTCAAAACAATTAAATTTTATGGATTGGAAAAAAATAGCTTTTATCATGTACAATAAAGAACATTTAACAACAAATGGAATGCAAGAAATTATTAATTTAATATCACGTATTAATAAAAAAAGATCTTTTCAAGATAAATTTAATTTTTGTAATTCTACTTTAGCTCTTAAATCTTTGTCTAAAGATTTATCTAGCGTTGAATATGATTTAGATCCTTATTGGGTACAAACTTTTATAACTAGTGAGGGTTTATTTTATAATTATGTTAGTGAAACTGAAAGTAAAAATTTTAACACAGTTAAAATTGATTCCTCTCTTGAGATAGGTCAAAACAGTCATGAGATCGCTATTTTAATAGCTCTTCAAAAATTTTTTAAAGGGGGATATATTAAACCTAAGTATAACTATACTAATTTATCAGATTGTATAAAATCACGTTTAGTTAATAGATTTATTTATAAATATACAGATTCTATCATAAAATTTGTAGATCAGTACCCAATGTTAACTAGAAAACATCTAGATTACTTAGATTGGAAAAAAATAGTAGAAATGAAAAACAATAATTTACATAAAACTAAAAATGGTTTAGAGTTAATAATACAAATAAAAAATAACATGAATTCTAAACGTGATGTTAATTATAACTCAAATATTTAAAAAAAATATATAAAATTTATAAACAAAAATTTATCCTTTTTAAGGTTAAAGTTTTATAATGCTTGAGCCGTATGCGATGAAAGTGCACGTACGGTTCTTAGAGGATGTCATAGTTGTAAAACTTGGCGTAGCCTCAACAGACCCTATGCAGCTTTACTGTAGTTAGTTAATATGCTGATCTAGAACAATTCTAATCAATAGTGATTAGGCAAGTCGATAGACGAAAACCCGCAAGGGCGGTGGAAACCTCCAGATTGGAATTGGGTCAGTGTTTACCTTTTTATCAAAATTTGGGATAATTGACTAATTGGCAGTTTGACTGGGGCGGTCGTCTTTAATAAAGTAGCAAAGTACATCCACAGATTTTAATTTAACAGTTATTACAATATTATTATTAATATAATAATAGTATTGCACACTAAAAAGATTATTAGCTATTATAAATTAATTAATTTATTATTTATACTTTACCTCTACTGTTTAACACGGCTAAGGTAAAGATAAACTACTTCTGATTGTTGTTAAAGTAATTTAACAATTTGATTAGAGGATTAATTAGTTTATAACTAATTATCTGTTTTTTTTTATATTTTAACTTTCACTTTTTTTACAAAAAAAAAATTTTTTTTAAAGGTATAGCTAGAAATCGAATGGAGATCAATCAACCAGTGTAAAGGTTGCGTAGAGTGTAATGGCGGTAAGCATACCTAACTGAAAGACCTAAAAGTCGACCAGATACGTAAGTAGGGCATAGTGACCCCTCGCTATAAAATGGAATAGACGGGGATCATTTGATAAAAGTTACGCTAGGGATGAATTGTTGTCCACCTAGTCTGAAAAGATTAGATAAAATACCGGGTGAACTGCAAAAACTACTTTTTATATAAAGTAAATTTGCAGCGAAGCTTATCTTAGCAATATAAATTAAAATTTATACAAATTTATGATTGGATAAGAACGTTCAACGACTAGAAAGTGAGTATTGCTAACAATAATCTTTCCAAGAGCGCCCGGCATCTAATAATTATTCGTTAGTAAATAATTTAATTATAAAAATTTAGCACAAAAAAATTATTGTCAAAAATTCTCTAGTTTTCAATTTTTTAGATAATTAATTGGATCATATAATTTTTCCTATTTAAAGTATAAATTACCTTAATTATTTTTACTACTCAAACAAAATAGAATAAGAAACAGATGATGACATAGTCTGAACCATTTTGTAAAAAATGGAGATAAAGGATAAAGAGCCTTTATGTTAACAAAATTGAACAGGCTGATAGCCGGCGAGAGTACACATTGTCCCGGCTGTTTGGCACCTTTTGACATTGGGGTTTTTTATTAGAAATATTAATTTAGAAATTGGCTATTTGCTGGAACATCCTTAAAGCTTTAAATACTATAAATTTTATTTTTAGTGATAAATTTAAAGATTGGACAATCAGCAGGGAAGTTTTATACTTAGGATAAAGCAACCTAAGATAGTATAGGACCCCTCAACGATCACACGCCAAAAACCTGAGCTATACTTTTTGTATTCAAAGTACGGGTTGAAGATATGATCTAAACTTAACTGAAAATTTAAGATTAATAGCGATGTCGATTCATCCTATCCTCCGGGGGAAGAAGCTTGGAAGGGTTGGGCTGTTCGCCCATTAAAAGGGTACGTGAATTGGGTTGCCTTATTTCCTTTAACAATCCTTTTTAAAACAAAAAGTGAGGAAATAAACACATAAGTATTTTTTTAGTGATCAAAAAATTTAATATAAAGATCACGTTAGACACTATTTTTATAAAAATAATATAAAATATTATGAATAATTTAAATATTAAAAAATTAAATTCATTACCAGATAAACTTCATTCTGTGTTAATTGGTATAATGTTAGGTGATGGTTCTATTTATCGTTCTTCTTTAACAAGTAATAGTAGATTTGAAATGAGTTTTGGTTCTGAATATAAACAATTTGCTGAAAGTGTTGGTAATTTATTTCGAATTTTTATGAATACACCAGTTAAAGCTATTCAAATTAAAGGTAAAAATAAAATTTATATTAACTATAGATTAAAAACAACCTCTTTACCGGTATTTAATCTGTATTTTGATATGTTTTATAAATTTAATACAGATAAAGGTAAATTTGTTAAAATCGTTCCTCACAACATTTTAGATTTGTTAAATCCGGTTGTTTTAGCTTATTTGATAATGACAGACGGTAATTTTGACAAAAGTAGAAATAGAGTTCGAATCTTCACTAATAGTTATAGTAAAGAAGATGTAGAAAGATTAGCTATTGCTATTAAACACAACCTAGGTATTTATGCAGGGGTTTTACACGATCGAAAAGATCAATGGATTATAACCATAGGTGTCAAACAATTATCTTTATTGAGAGAAATTGTTTCCCCTCACTTTGAACCTAGTATGTTATATAGAATAGGTTTATAATTTATTCTGGTGTTTATGGTTGTTAACCATTTTTTAATATTGTTACTTTTTACTTATGTATAGCCCCTTTTTATTCTTCTTTCTGTTTATTAATTTTAGAAAACTATAAAACAAAAGAATATTAAGAATAAAATGATATGATAACCGGATAAATTGCAAGAAAAACTTATTTTAGTTAATTTGCAGCCAAGCTTGATTAAGTGAACAAGTTTTTTTAATAACTTGCAAAATCAAGAAGGTTCAACGACTAACAGGTGAGTCTCACTAACAATAAACCTGACACGAACGTCCGGCATTCTTAATTAGCGAAATATTTAATTTTGCTTATTAATAGTGATGACATAGTCTGAACAGTAGCGTGAGTTACTGAAATAATGAATAAAGAATCATTATGATAACACAATTGTTAATACGACGTGAGTCAGTATGGTCCCTATCTTCTGAGAGGAAAATTAGTAAAAAGGGGGAGACCTTCTAGTACGAAAGGATCAATAGGCTGTGTTTCCATAGTGTACCAATTGTTGAAATTAAATTTAATATAAAAACCAAAATAATTATCTTTGTTATTTCTGGTTTGGTACTGAGTTTATATAGTAATAGGCTCAGGGTTAGTTTATTTAATATGTTTTATGTGTAAATAATTTTATTATTAATTACATGTTTAATGTTTAGATAAACTATTATATTTAATTTGATGTGGTAATTTTCTATTTTAATAGATTAAATATATATAAACATTGTATATATCAATTACCTTAAAATAATTTTATTTATAATTTGGCACAGTTGGGTAGCCACAAACATGGTAGATAAGTGCTGAAAGTATATCAAGCAAGAATCTATCCCCTAGATACTAACGATTGTTTAAATTAAATAAGTACCTGTAAGGTATAAATAGTATTAATTATAAACAATCACTAAGATAAGAAATAGAACATTTCTTAAATAGGATGCAAATGAAAGCTGCTGAAAAGCATTTAGTTTAGCATTACTAATTAATCACAAGACTTTATGTTAAGATATTCACACAACATTTATAATTAAACTGTAACACTTTATATAATAATATAGAGTTTTATTAATTTTAGTAAAAATTATCAAAATTAAATTTTTAATATTATTACTATTTTTATAAAATAAAATTATATAATTTTTAGCTCTAAATTTTAAATATTTTAATTAAAAAAGTTTCAGTTAAAAAAAAACAAAAAACAAAACTAAAAAAACAAAAAGTTTAAAAGTCTAACTTTTTTATGTAAAAAAAACAAAACAAAAATTTTTTTCTCTTTATTTTCATCTAAATCAAGTTTTCTGTAAGTAGGGAGTTAAATTAATTCAAATTTGTTACAACTTTAAGATACTTATTATTTTAAGTTTAAAAAGTACTTTTTTTATGAAAAGATCTTTCTATTTTTATTTTATTTCTAATGAAAATTTTTTGTGCAAAACTTAACTAAATTAGTTAAGGTTTATTTTGGTTTTTTAACTTTAAATTTTATATTAAATACCTATAATAATTTATTTTTTTGTTAATTATTTAACAATATAAAATACAAGCGGACATCATAGGAATAAAGTTTTCCTAAAAATAATAAAATTTTGTTTTTTGAAAACTATGTGAGTTCGAATCTCTCGGTGTCTAAATTTTTATTAATAATAATTTATTATTAAGGTAATACAGAGTATAAATTTTAATTTTGTGTTTTTTTTATACCTTAGAAGCCTATAATTTAAGGGTAGAATAATTTCTTGATGAGGAATCTGTAGAAGTTCAAATCTTCTTGGGCTTAAATTTAAATTAAAAACAGAAGAAGAGGGAAACAAAAATAAAACTCTTTGTTTTTTACCCTATGACTAGCAAACTATAGCTACAACTTATTTTTAATTTAAACAAATTTAAATTATTGTTCTAATTAACTAAGTTCACTGGCGACCCAATGAAATTAATCGGGCATATAACCACAAAAAATTTAAAATATTCTAAATATTTTTAAACAATACTTATTTGTTTAACTTTTTTTTATATTGAGAATTCGGTTCTTATTGTATATTCACAACCTTTATTGAAAAATCTAAGGTATAAAAACAAAATTATTATGCTATATTGAGGTAAATTTGAACCTTTTTTACGCACAAAACAAAAAAAAGAGTACTATCTCTTTATCTTAAAATTAAATTAATACAGACAAATACTAAACATTATAGTTTAAATTAAAAAAAAATTATTGTGTGGTATTGTTTAAATTTACCCTTAAATTTTTATAGTGTAAAATTATTTATTTATAATAAGTAATAAGGTTCCGGACAATTGGGTTAATAAAATAAAGTATAAAACAAACAAAAAAAGATGAATCGAAGTTTATTTAAAAAATTTTTAACAGGAGTTAAAAAAGGATTGACAACACCTAATTTACCAGATAATATCTTAAAGTTACAATTACATCCTATAATAAGAATTTTAAGATTTGTAGGTGGAGTTTGTACTTTACTGTTGATATCGAGTAGAGTTATCCTTTCCCTATGGTTGTTTATGCTTTTGCTCTTTTTATTTCTATTATATATTTAATATGTAATATTTTTATTACTTACCATAGAATTAAACACGTTTATTATATTTTAAAAAGTGGGGAATTGGAAGTTAAGAGTTCTTCTTTAGATAATAATACTTCTTTGAATGTATCTATTTTTAAAGAAAACAAAGGATTTAATTGTGGATGGTTACTTCTTGTCTGATTAATGATTATAGTTGTTATTTATAAAACAAACAAATCTTATTAGTCTTAATATTTTAATTTTATTAGTTAATATAACATATGAAATATTTTAAACTACTAAATAATCTAAACAATTAGCATTAGTATTAATGGTAGTAAGTTTAGTGCTAATAATAAGTTATATATTAATAATATTAATTATTTACTAATTAAAAAATCAAAAAATAAGTAATTCAATATTTTTACCTTCATTTTTAAGGAAAAAAAAATTGGGTGTTTTAGAATCTATGAGTAAAAGTAAAGGATTACCTTTAATAATAGATTTTGATTATAAGCATATGTATCTTTATATTTTCTGTTTATTATTCTCATTATTTGATTATTTTTATATTGTAAAATAAGGTACCGTTTAAAACAAAAAAATTTTTTTTTGTTAATAAAAAAATTGTTATAATAAAAAAAAATATTTGTTGTTTATTTAATATCCCCTATAGAACGGGTAGGCTTTAACCCCTGTAAAAAAGATAGTTTATTTATTTTATATAATAATATTGTAGTAAGCTTTTAATTCTTTTTGTTTTTTGTTACTTACGTGAAGAGTAAAAATAAAATTTAGCCGCTATCTATGCTTTGTGTATTTTTGTTTTTACCAAGGAAAATAAAAAAAACACTACAAAAAAAAAGTAATAAAGAAAAGAATTTTCGTACTTGTCAAAACATTTGAAAGCTAAAAAAAATTTTGTTTTTTAATTACAAAGAAAGGGTGGCATAATAATCAATAATTTATAAAACATTTCTGAACTATTTATAATGTATAATAATACAAAAGATATTAATTTTAATTATTTAAATAATCAAAACTAAAGAAAATAAAATATATAGAATTTATTTAATTTATAAAGAATCTGATGAAGAATAATATCAAATTTTGCTAGCCAATTGTTTTGGGAAATAAAATAATTTTATTTTGTTTCAAAAATTCGTAATATTATTTTAAATCATATAGAAACTTAACTGTTTTAAAAAGAGAACTCACAAAATTTATAATAAAAGAAAAGAAAAAGAAAAGAAGCAACAAAAAAATTTTTGTGTTTTTTTGTTTTTTGTTTTCCCTTTTTAATTTGAAACTCTATAATTATAGAGTATAAGCTTAGTAATTTTTTTGATTAAAATTTAAATAAAGTTTTTAAAAGAGTAGTAAAGAATGTTGGTGTAAAGGGTGCACGCTTAAACTTTAGGTAAGCAGAATAAGTTCAAATCTTATACATTTTGATAAAAAAATTTTTAATCAAAAAGCGCCAAGAAGTCAAAAAAATTTAATTAGTTAACATGGTAACATATTTTGCTTTAGTTAACATTTTGTGTAACTTGTTAATTATATTAACGGTCAATTTAAATACAAAACAAGGCCGGGTTATATAAAAATATATGATTCTAATTTACCTATATGCTAGAACAACCTAAAGACTTAAACACTAAAAAAAAGAAGTAATAAATTTAAGTATGTAACAATGGTTTATTAGCAGGTAACTTAACAGGAACCTCAGAGACTGTGCGGTAAATATCTATAAAATAATTTAATAGATAAAGAAATAGTCCACCATTAATAGAAATATTAGTGCTTTTTTTTTGTTTGTTTACAAATATTTCTATTGTAAAATTTATTATTTCAGAATTTAAAGATAAATTATTTAATAGTTTAAAAATTGTTTATAATAAATTCTGGAGCGTTTATTCCTCTATATTATCTCTACCGATGGTTTATACAACTAAAAATTTAAAAATAATTAGTATAATATTCTTAATGTTATTTATATCCTTATGTTTTAACTTTGGTTGTAATTTCCTAGTTAATAGCGAGTACAGTTATATGTTTTTAATTGGAGCTGTTTTAAATTTAACCTTTTTTAAGTTTAATTTAATAGTAAGATTTTTTAATGTTTTTGTTAAAACTACAGTTTATTTTATCAAAAATAAACTACCATTTAAAATTAAAATCTCTTATTATATTTATAATATAATTTGTTTCGTTGTTTTAATACCAACTGTATTAGCTATAGAAAATAATATAATTGATTTTAATAATACTATAGGTGTACACGCTCAAATTTATTCTTACTTATTATCGGTTATATTTGCTTTAATGTATTTAGATCATACATATAGTGATAAAATAGAATATAATAAACTAGAATTAAGTAACACAGGTAAAATATTAAGTATAATTTTTATATTTTCTATTGCATATTTATATTTTATTGCTATAACTAATATCTTTAATCCTATTTTATGTGAATCTACTAGTGGTGATAATCCTGAAATAAATCAAGAATCTCAAACTGGTAATATTCCAAATAATGAACAAGATAATGGAAATAATAATAATGTTAATGATAATAATAAAGATAGCGAAAATTCGGTTAAACAAGTAGAGTTCGTTTTAGGTTCTAATCAACAACAGAGTGTGTCGGTAGAGGATGTGGGCAACATCAATAGCAAAGTTGATGGAGCAGACATTGTTAAAAAAAACTTTGAGGAATTTTCTGAAGCAATAAGAGAAATACGAAACGAAGAAATTTTTGATCTGTTTAAAGAAAATAGTACCTCCTCTTTTCATGAAGCTTTCCCTAATTTTGCTGAGGCTTATCCTAATTTAGCAAATACTGCTGCTACGTATGCTCAAGTAAGTAAAGTTATGAACGATTCATTGCCAGAAGTTTTCAAAGATAGTGCAGTATTTGAAGAATTAAAAAAACGATATATAGAAGGTAGTATATATTCTTCAAATTTAGACGAAAACACTAAATTTCTTACAGAAGTTTTTAAATTAATTACGGATAATAAAAGTGGTTTTAATAATATAAATAAAGTTTATGGTTTATTATCTTCAGATGGCAGTGCTTCTGCAAAAGAAGAAGTAGTTAGACTTGAAGGAGGTAAACTAATAATAGATTTAAACAAAGCAAGTCAACATGTCTATAACATATTTAAGTATATAATTGAACATAAACAAGATGTTGCTTTGAGTACTTTAGGTACTGGTCTTACTATCTTGTTTTATTATAGATCGGCTGTAAAACTAAATGCAAGGGCAACTGAAGTTCTAGCTAATGAATTAAAGTTATTAAAAGATGCAGATCGTTTAAGATTCTTACAGAGCCGACAAAGAACATTAAGTTACTTTAATTCTGTAGGAGGGGTATTAGTAGCAGGTGCTTTATATGGTATTTCAGCTGCTATCTCAAACCATTTGTCAACACAAGCAAAGAAACAAATTTTAGCTGGTTCAAGTTCTAGTTTAATAGGTTTTATTAAAAAACCTAAAAATTTTGATTGGTTAAAATTTTTAATTATATGTGTTTCAATAATTTTATATAACTTATTACAATTTTTAGGAGTAAAAAATCTTTCTGATCTATTCAATGTTTCTGTATTTTTATTAATTTTTAATTTAATATTTATTTTCTTTATTGCTTATTGTTCTATAACTGTGTTGTTAATAATAGATTACCCTCATGGTTTTGAGTCTTCAAAAATATTTAAATATTTACCTAAGTTTTTAAAAAACTATTTAATAGAATGTAATCAAATTAAAGATCCTATTTTAATAAAAGCTTATATAAAATTATATACAGGTATTATTTTTATGTCGACCTTGTTTTTGACTGCAATAAATATAGTTTTATTATATTTTTTTTAAACCAAACAAAAAACAAAAACAAAACAATTTTTTTTTTTTAGATTTGTGTTTTTTCACAAACCCCATTCTGCTGCCTAATAAACATTCGTTATATAAATAATTTAATGTTTTTTTTAGATATAGGTAGTATTTAAGTAATAAGTGGGGTTTGAATTCATTAATAAAACTATAATTAAATGTTTAGTGTTTATTCATAGCCCTTCTTTATTAAAAATTTTAGTTGTTTTAGTTTACAATTCAAAATTTAGTTCTATATTATTGGTTTCTATTTTTATGTAACCTTTTTCATAATTAGTAACAGTGTTTGATTTTAGCTTAAACAATTGTCCTCAATAAAACAATAAATTAATTAGAAATAATTAAGCTTATTTAATACTTATTCTAATTTAAATTGTTCGCCCTTCTGTTATAACCAACCCCTAAACCAAAAATATAATTTTTATCTAAAACAAACCAGTCAATATAAAAAAAATTGTCCTCTATTTTTAAATAAAAAAATTTTTTTTCTTTTTATAAAAATTCAAGTTTAGCTAGTAATAAAGTTGCACTAGAAGTTCACATGTATTTAAATAAATTAAATTTCGTTTCCAAATTTGTTTTAAATTCTTTTTTGTTTAGTTTTATCACTATTGTAATCTAAACCGTTTTGTCCTTGTCAGATCTAAATTTGCGATTTTATTTTTAAATTGTATTTTAATTTTACATCTTCTAATAATTAAATACCAATTTAATTGAAGTTAATTAACAAAAACAAAATCTTTTTTTAGAGCAACAAAATATTATAATGTATAACAAAGAATTAGTTCAAAATAGAAGTAAAGATATAAATTATTTACATGAAATATATACTAAATTTAATTAAGTTTAGATGCAAAATAGCACTAAATAATTAATTATTTGATTTACAGTCTAATCTGAATAACACTGTTAATTTTAATTTTGAAAATAAAGATAGTTTACCAATTAATAGATTTTATTATTTAAACGAATTTAAACATTTATTTTTAAATTTAATTTGTCTAATGATAGTATAGAATACTTTGTTAAATCTGCAGATAGCCGTAATAAATTATTAGATATTGTATAGATGTAAATAATAATTTATTAGCTTACCCAGAGTACATTAATAATGACACTAATAATTCAAATAACTCTTCAGTTGTTAGTATAAATAGAATAATAATTCATCTAATAGTTTAAACAAAAGAAGTAACAATAATTCATCTGTACATATAAATAGAACAGATAAAAATAATTCTATAAATAATTTAACTGAGACTATTAGTTATTGGACCCCAGATTCATCAGACTTTGATGTAACTAAAGATGTTGGTTCTTTCTAAAGAATTTATTAATACAATTAAAAATATTAAATATAAGTTAATTAAAAAATAATAAAAAGTAAGTTTTTAAACCCATTCTACTGTAGTAAAACTTAATTGGGAAAGTATTTATCTTCTTAAATTAATAATATTGTTTCGACTCCAATTACTACAAAAATATTAATAAATTAAAATTTTTAAGTTTAAAATTTTTAATTTTAAAATTTATTTTTTTTTTTCCTAAAAAGTTTTAGAAGAAAAAATTTTTTTTGGTTTTTAGTCTTAAATTTTTAAGATTTTTTTTTTCATAAGGTGGTATTTAGTTTTAATTAATGGGGAATTAAATTTGTAAAAAACAAAAATAATTTAGTAATTATCGGTTTAGTCTTTTTTCGCGAATCTTCTTGTTAAACAATTTAGTTTTTTTAGTATACAAATCAAAATTTAGTTGTTTTTTTTAAGTGACTAAATTACTGAATCTTTTTTATATTTTGTGACAGTATTTGAATCTTTTTTTTTTAATTTGCTTTATTATATACATATATTTAAAATCGTCTAAATAAAATTATTAAGATTAACTTTAGCTTTGATGAACCTTTCTTAATATTTAAAATAACACAATAAGTTTGATTTAAAATAAAATAACCTTCTTTAATTTTATATTCTAATTTGAATGGCCCTAAATTATTACCGAGCCAAGATTTTTAACTTGAGTTTTATATAAAACAAGATTGTCTGTCTCAGTATAATAGAATTATCCTCCATAAAACAAAATTCTAGTATTTTAGAAACAAACAAAAAAACTTTTTTTTTAGTATTACTAATAATAAAGGTAGCAGTAAAATTTGATACTTCTTTAAAGATATTTATTTATATTTTCAAATTAGTTTTAAATTCTTTTCCAAAAATAATAGTGTAATCTAAATCGCGTTTTTCTTAAATTTCTTTAGACAAAATAAAGAATCAAAAGTAATTAAAAGGTCAATATAAGTATTGTATTAAATTATCACGATGTAACTTTTCTAGTAGAAACTATATAACATCTATTTTCTTTGCTCACAGTTTTAAATTTAGTTTTATCTAAACTTAAACCAAATATACCGATAAGACTGTTTTAAAAATTTTAGCTGCCATTTTAAAAATTATAAAAAATTGTTTTTTTTAGAATAATTGTTGTTAAAAGTTTAATTAGATGATTTATTAGTGTAAAAAAACGTAATTATTCGTAATAATTCATTATAAGAGATAATAATTATTGCAAATAGCATATAAAATATAAAAAGAAAAGTAAGTAAAAAAAACTAATCCTTTTTTTTTTTAACAAAAGTAGGAATTTAATTTTGGTTCCGATTGAACGTTTTTCAGTAGTTTTAAGACATGCAAATCGTTTGTACATGGTTAATCTATATTAACAAAATGTTAATTAAAATTAAACAAAATTTTATTTAAATTTAAAGATTTAAGTGTACAAGGTGTACGGGTGAGTATTGTAATTGAGATACCCTTGTAGACTTCAGAAATAGAAGATAGTTCTTTTTCATTAAATAGTAAAAAGTGTTTCACTTTTTCTACCAATGAATCTTTTAAGGGTGTAAGATCCCTTTGAAAGTTAAAAAAAGAATAAAACAAAAGGTAAACTTTAAAAAAAGAAAGGGAAATTTTCCGCAACAAGGATTCAAATTACATTCGATTAGGTAGTTGGAAGGGTAGAAGCCTCCCAAGCCGACGATCGATAGTCAAGTTTGACAGAACTAATGACCACATTGGGAATGAAATCCCCCAAGTAGCGTTTTGCTACCAGCAGTCAAGAATATTAGTCAATGCTCGCAAGAGTGAACTAGCTAACTGAAATCCCTGGTGTGTCATCGGGGATAACGTAAAGGAAAATAATGATATTACTTTACTATTAGTGTCGTCCAAGTGCTCGTGCCAGAAGACTCGGTAAGGCGAGAGACGCAAACGTTATTCGTCTTGATCAGGCGTAAAGGGTTTGTAGGCGGCTTTAAGTACCTAATTATAAGTTTACTATTATAATACTACACTTGTAGTTTTATAATATTTATAAGAGGGTCAATTAAAGCTAGAATCTAAAAGAGGTTAAAACAATACTAGATCACAGGAGTACTATCCGAATACAACTAGTGGAGTGTTTGGGGCGAAGGCTTTTATCCAATAAAGATTGACGCTGAGAAACGAAGGTGAGGACAGAAAAAAGGATTAGAGACCCTTGTATCCCTCACTGTCAACGATGAATGGTAGTTACTAGGGAGAATATAACCTAGAGACGATGTTAACACGAAAACCATTCCGCCTTGTGAGTACGACTGCAAAGTTGAAAACAAAAAAATTAGTCGGTTTCGGAGCAAACGAAGTGAAGCATGTTATTTAATGCGATAGTCCGCGAAAACCTTACCAGTTCTTGTATAAAAACTTTATATTTTTTAAAGGAGTTATTTTGTCTTCTTTATTTTTTAAAGAGGACAGGTACTTAATACAGGTGTTGCATGGCTGTCTTCAGTCCGTATCGTGAGGAGTGAGGTTAAATCCGTTAACGGACGCAATCCCTATTGTTAATTTGTACTTAACAATTTATGATTCTGATAAAGTCTCATTTGGGGCTAAGACAAGCCCTTATGGCCCTAATGAACTGGGCTATCGACGTGCTATAAAGATTTTCACAAAGTGACGCAAAACTTCTCTTAACTTTCTGTTTCAAGAATGTTAGTTTTGATTGTTTAATTCATTTTTTTAATTTGATTTAAATTTAAAAACCTAAAGAGCATAAGGATAAGCTAATCACTAAAAAAAATCAAAATAATAAATTAATGTTACGGATTGTCACCTGAAACTTGGTGGCATGAAGGAGGAATTTCGAGTAATCGTTGATCATTAGGCGCAACTGAAGCAAAAATCCGAGATGAACTAACCGTCTGTCGCTGGGAAGGAGCTTATTTTGGTGGAAAAGAAAGCGAAATATTAATTTATAGCATTACTTAATTACTTTGTTTAAAGTGTTCTAAGTAGTTTCAAAATTAAAAAGTTTAGCTGTTATATTTTCTAGGAGTAGTTAATAGAAGCAGTATAAAGTTTTAATTTTTAGCTCTCAGGTATACTTTATTAGAGTAATAAAGTAGAGCAGTAAAAAGTTTTATATTTTTAATATAAAATAGTTTCAATATTAATTATTATTAGATTTATTTAATCCATTTGAGTGACATCTCAAAAGTCATAGCAGGGTAGTTGTACTGGAAGGTGCAGCTGGATATTTGAGAATTAATTAAACCCCCATTCTCAAATTTAAAGTTAGATTACAGATTAATATCTCTAAAAAAAAATTTTTTGTTTTTTGTTTTTTACTTTTTTTCTGTTGGTATAGAATATAAACATAGTTTGTCTAATATTTAAATATTAATAAAAATTTAAAGTTTCTATTTAAGTTTAACTAGTGTAATTTTAGCTTTCTTTTTAATTTAAAAAATAAAGTTATATTAAAATATAAACAAAAAAAAATAGAAGGGGAGTTAGCTGAGTGGTTTAGCGATAAATTTACACTTTATTGACAGAGTTTCGATTACTCTACTCCCTATTTTTAAAGAAAACAAATTACATTTTACTTTATAGCTTTAAGAAGAAACAAAAAGTAAATACAAATAGTTAAGCTGTATTTTTCAAAAAATTTTAGGAAGTTTTATTTAAAGGAAATTATTAAGTCAAAACCTTTTATTCTTGATTTATTTTTGTTTTTTTATCCTTTTTCTTATTTATAAAAGAACAAAAGAAAGTTAACTCTAATATAAGCTCCAGAACTCCAAATAAATTGGCTATTATTTAAAAAGATTACAAATTTCAGATTAGCTTTTTAGTAAAGTAAAGAAAAAAAAAAAAAATTTATATAATATAATCTATATTAAAATAAATATAACGAGTATGCCGAAATGGTAGCCGGGTGAATTTTAGGTATTCATGATTTATTTGATTGTAAGAGTTCAAGTCTCTTTACTCGTAATTTCCCGAGTATAAATTATTTCAAAACAAAACAAACTGAAAATTTTGTTTTTTGTTTTTTGTTTTTTATATTACTTTTGTACCGAGATGGAAATTAAATCCGACGGTATTAAGGGTATTTTTTTTTTGCTTTTAGTTCTGCATAAAAAAAGTGAATCTTTTTGTTTTTATTATACTGAAGATAGTTATTATAATTTAATAATTTAATAATTTAAAATTTTTTAGTTGTTTAAATTTTATTTTCTAAAATAATTATTTATTTCTACAGTATTAAATTATGTATGTTTTTAGTTTTATTTCAAAGTTTTAATTAGGCAAATTAAACAAATATATTATATATAAGGTTCCTATTTTAAGAAACAAAAAATTTTTTTTTATATTTTTTTTTATATTCATATAATTTAACATAAGTTATTTTTGTTTTTATTTGAATTTGTTTTATACATCTTTAGCTGAATTGGTACAGCGTTTGCCTTCGAAGCAACTGTTTATTGGTTCGACTCCAATAAGATGTTTAACTTTCTTTTTTTTTTTTATACTTTTTTTTTGTTATATTAATTAATTTGTAAATGATTATTTCATTTATCTATTTTAAGAGCGTAGTATTAATTGGTTAGTATGGCGATCTCCAAAATCATCGGTAGGTGTTCGAGTCACCTCGCTCTTGGGGAATAAAAAAAAAAGTTTTTTGTAATTTTTTTTTAAAACCAGGTCCCGAGAACTCTAATTTTCTGACCTTAAACTGCTCTATCTATATTTGTAAAACAGTCTTTCGTAGCCAATAAACTGAATTCTGTTTCTTTCGATTTTAATAATTACAAAACAAAAATTGAAACTAATAAAGTTTAATTCTCGTTAGTACTCCCTTTATTTTTAATGAACAAAAAACAAAAACAAAAAATTTTTTGTTATCCTAAAGAAAAGGTTGGTATAGATATTACAACTCAATATTTATATATATTTTTCTATTCGCTTTATTTTTAATATTTTTTTTGTAATTTTAATATAATAGAAAGTAAATTTAATAAAGTTAATTAAACTAATTATTTAATTATTAGATTGAGTTAGCCTTAACAAACTTTGTGAAAAGTATTGGATTAGTTTTACCGAAACTTTTTGGGATATTTAAAATCTTGGCACGACAAAATTCGCCAAAAACTTTTTATAATAAATAAACATGATGATGTTAAAGGTAAACTTTTGGAAAAATTTTAAATTAATGTTAAAAAGAATGTTAAATATAATTTATAGTAGTATTTTATTTAGAGTTTCGGCTACAAGTAGTAATTTAAACGAAGAAGGAGTTAATTTACAAAAGACAGACAGAATTTACAACCTTAACGATCCTCAGACTTTAGAAAATTTACAAAACAGTTTAAATGAATTGATAGAGGTTAAAAACAAATACAAATTGACTGAAACGATCGCTGATTTTCATAAGAATTTCTCTTCGTTAGATAGACAAGCTGATCGGGTTTTAAAAAGATTAGAACAACTTGGACCACAGTATAACGAGCTTGTAAAAAATGTGGATTCTGCTGTAAACAGTTCTAGCGACTCTGGTTTTTCTTGGAACTCTTTTGTAGGAATATTTGATTCTATAAAAAATAATAGAAATAATTTTATTGACAGCAAAAATCAGTCTGACTTTATCAAATCTCCGCAAATTCAGGATTTCTTAAAAGCTCCAAAAGTAAGTAGCGATCAAGTTCAAGAAGTTTCAAATATTGTAGCACAAACTAGTGAAGTAGGTAGCGCTTGGAAACCGTTAGGTAGTGCTGGAGATGTTACAATTAATCAATTACTTACTAGTTTTAGTGATAAAATTGAACCTATACTTGAATTTATTAAAGACAATCCTCAGTTAATTAATACAGGTAAAATTGCTTTAAGTATTATAGGTCCCTTGCTAATATACAGAGGTGTTTTGAAAGCATACGCTAAAGTATTGCCTATGCCTGAGTATGGGACAGTGTCTGCAGGTGATTACCTAAATGTACGGAGAGAAAGAATGTTTTTCGTGTTAATTGGGGGACCAGCGATCGCTGGTTTTTTACTAAATTCGGTCTTACCTCCATTGAATTCAAAAGAAAGTACAACTGAACGAGTTCTAAATAAAGGTTCTGCGATATTATCTCGTTTAGAGGATAATAAAAATATATCTGTGTTAAGTTTTTTAGGTTTTAAAGGAAATAAGAAATTTAACTGGAGTTGGTTTCTTGTGTTTTTGGTTTTATTCTTTATTGCTACAATATTGAATTATTATGGAATCGATATTATAAATATAATATATAATACAATAAGAAACCCTATAGTAGGAAAATATTTAATATTGATATTAATAGTTATTAGCGTAATCTTTACATTACGTTATATTTTTATATTATTAATGATTTATTTAATTAGTAAAAATAAAATAACTAACTCTGTGTTTATACCTTCTTTTTTTAATAAAACTTATGAGAATTTAGAATCTATTAGTAAAAGTAACAATTTAAAATTTATGGTAGATTTTTATTATAGACTTATGTTTTTATATCTTTTTTTATTTTTTATTTCATTAATTTATTATATAATAATTTATTAAACATTAAAACAACCAAAACATTAAACACCAATATATATATATATAAATTTATTTTTGTTGTGTGTTGTGTTTAGTTTAAGCAATAAACCCCTGTATTGTTTACCTTAGACTTTTTTTCGAACAAAACAAAAACAAAATATGTCTCTTTTTTAGTACAGTATTTTAATTTTAATTTTAATTTTAATTTTAATTTTAATTTTAATTTTAATTTTAATTTTAATTTTAATTTTAATTTTTTATTCATTTTTCTTGGTGATTTTAGTACAGTGTTTGAAATTTAAGGTGTTTATAACCTTTTTTAGTTTTGTATTTTGTAGTAATTGGATTCGAACCAATATTCTTTAGATACGGAGCTAAATACTCTACCTAATTGAGTTATACTACATTGGGATGGGGTTTTAACTGGGCTAAAAATTATCTATACTTTTTAAACGTATAGTTTTGCTTGTCTTAAATTATTTAAAAGCAACCCAGAACTTAAACTTGTACAACATCTCCGTTGTTTAAAACAATTGGTTCAGTATTTATGAATACATTATTTTGGTCGAAAATTAATTTTAATTTTCTCTTATTTTCAGTGATCATAAGAGTATATGATTCTTTTTTAATAGAAATATTACCTTTACTTATGTTTTTAGACAATTTATCTTGATTTAAGATAAGTGAATTATCTTTAGTTAATAAAGGTTTAAGTTCATTAAAAGTTATATGATTTTTTAAACCTTTTACTTTAGTATTTTCATATGAATCAGTTTTACCTCCATAAACTTTAGGAGCTAAAAAGATTACTTCATTGAACACCTGTTTTAACTTTAGTTTACCTAGTTCTTTACCCACAAAATCAGCAGGTAGTTCTCCAGATAAAGCAATACACTCAGTATCCATATAATATATTGTTAATCCTAATTCAGCTGCTACTTTTTTTTAAAAAGACATATGTGTTCTAGCATAGGCTGTAACAGCTAAAGCAATTGAAACTGAAGTTATTTCTGAAGACAAATTATTAGTCTCATCTTTATTTGATTTATCATTATAATAAGTTATAAGTTCTTTGTTATTACCTAAGTCAATAACATTAGTTACAACATATTTATGATTATATTCTTGAGATTTTTCAGAACTAATAATTAAATGATTTTCAAAATTAGGATCAACACCTAATTTCCCATAAAGAGAATTTAATAATAATATAACTAAAGTGTAAAAAGGTTCACCTATTTACTGTTTTCTTTAATTTTGTATAATTTACTAACAAAATCTTTAAAATTATAAACTTTCTCAAATAAATAGCCTCTTAAGACTTTAAATTTGTAACCAAATTTGATAGCATTAAATATTTCTTCAGAGAAATACCATCCAGTCCAAGTACCTAAAGGAGAAATAGTTTTATCTCCTTTGTCAGTTTTAAATTTAGTTTGTAGTACTGAGTATTTTAAATCCGTAGGAGTTTCCACTTCAACTTCAAAAACTCCGAAAGCATCAGAGAGAATTCTCAAGATCTCACCTTCAAAGTATATAGGTTTACCTACTGGTACGGCAAATTCAAACATAGAGTAAGGATAAAGAGAATTAACATCATAGCTATTAACTTTTGTACCTGGTTCATTAGTTAGTTTATAAACATCGACCATTCCACCTGTATAAGCTTTTTTAAGTTCATTATAGATAGTTCCACTAATTAAAGGAATTTTATAATCATCTTTAAGAAAGTTAGATCTGAAGATACCCATTGTATTAGAAGGCAAAGTCGGATACTTAGTAAAATCAATTTGGAACAAATCAAAGATTATTTTACCTTGTATACAGTACCTCTAAAACTTTTACACCACATTGCGCCTTTGACAATGATAAAAGATTAGATTTTTACAGGGGGGGGGGGGGGCAACTTTAGCCAGAATTAAGGCGCGATTCATTTGTTGTTTTTGTTTTGTCTTACACCTGACAACTTTATTTAACACGCTAGCTAAGCGTATTTAATAACCCTCACCTAATCTTAAAACTGAACCCCCTATAAGTACTCTCCTTTGTAGAGAGCAACAAAAAAATAAAAAAAACCAATAAAATTTTTTATTTTGCAATATTTTGTTTTTTAATAACAACAATGAAGGAGTAGACTAAACTTTCGGGTATTAACCTGGTCAAATACAGAGAAACTTGTTTATAAGAGTTAATAATAATTAACAATTTTGTTAATACAATACGATTAAAAAAATAGCTCTTTAAATTTAATTTAATACCCTCGGTAGGTCCTGAGTAAGTTTCTGACCTTAAACTGCTCTATCTATATTTGTAAATTGTCTTTCGTAAATAAAATTTCAGCTTTTATAGTTAATTTTATTCTAGTTAGTACTTCCTTTAGTGAAATTTTATTAAAGGTTGGTATAGATATTACAACTCAATGTTTATTATTTATTTCTATTTTCATTACATTGCTTATAAATTTGTAAATTTAATTTAATAGAAAGTTGTTTTAATAAAGTTAATTAAACTAATTATTTAATTATTAGATTGAGTTAGCCTTAACAAACTTTGTGAAAAGTATTGGATTAGTTTTACCGAAACTTTTTGGGATATTTAAAATATCGGCACGACAAAATTCGCCAAAAACCTTTTAAATAATAAATAAACATGATGACAGAAAATAAAACAAGTAACAAATCTAAAACAATTAAAATTAATATTAATCCAGCTATTACTTCTTCAATTAGTAACAAAAAAGCAAAAAATTTTAACTATTTAGATAGAGAAAATATAGTACAAAATTTAAAAAGGAATATAGATAGTTTAAAAACGAATTCTTTATATTTTAATTCTCCTTCATTAGATAAGGGTTCTATTAAAAATTCTATTGTAGATAAAAAAACAATAAAATCAGAACTTGAAAATAATTTAAGTCAAAAAGTAAGTAAAACTACGAATTTGAATTTATATAATTGTTTTTTAACATTTTCAAGCTTAATAAAAGGTTTAAATAAAAATATAGGTGAATCTAATTTAGATCCTTTATACTTAAAATCTTCAGATCTTTCAGAAAAAGAATCTAAAGTCCTAAGTAAGGTGGAATCTAAAATTAAATACGCTTCTAATCCTAAATTGGAAAATAGTGGTTTATTTATGTCTTTAAAATCAACACAAAATTTTTATACTAGCTTAATCGACGCCTTAAATTATCTAAAAAAAAATAAAGGTAAAATAATAAAATCTTCAGATCAAAACTTAGAAACAGATTTAATAAATGAAAATAATAAAGTAATTTCATATAAAATACGACATTTTTTAAATTTAATAACTAAATATGATTTTAATTTATCTACTAGTTATTATGATTTTTTCCAATTTAAAAAAAGTAATAAATACTTGTTTAAAATGGGAAAAGCTGCTGAATTGTTAAAATTAGCTTTTTTAGCTAAAGGTTGTTTAATAAGTAAACCTATATTTAGTGTTGTTTACCCTCAAATTAGTATTCTTGATGAAGAAAATGATATTAATTTATCTGAGTCTAAAAATAAAAGTTTAAATAAAACTAAAATTATTATCCATTTATTTTATTATATAAAAACTAATGGTTTACTAGATGAGACTCTTATCTCTGAATTAGAATCAACTAATTTGGCAGAAGAAACTGAAACTAATAATTTGAGTGTGTTTACTACAAAAGAAGATAATTTAAGTTCTGTAGGTTTAACAAAAAAAATGATAGAAACCTTATCAAAACTAGGTATAAATAATCAATTTACAACTAATTTTGAAGATAAATTTACATACCTTTGTGATTATTTAACTAAATTATTTAATACTGAAGTTGAATTAGACTTAGTAAGACTATATAGACCTTATCAAGACAGTAATATTTTAGTGCAGTTTTTAAATACTCAAAGTTATAATAGAAAATTTATTAGAATTGCATCTAGACTTTTTAAAAAAATTAAAATATATAAAAGAAAAAATTTTATTAATATATCTTCTTTACAAGAACATAAAGATCAAAATGCTTTATACACTAAAATATTAAACGAACCTGTAGCTTACCCCTCTGGAATTTCGGGTGTAAATATTAAATTAGCTGGTAGACCATTTAAAGAAAGAATAGTACCAAGATTTACAGTAAAACGAGCTCAAAGAGGAAACTTTGATAGATTAAATGTAAAAATGATAGAAAGATCAATGTTTACAGATAAAACTAAAAAAGGAGCATTTAATTTTACAGTTAGATTAAGTCATATTTTTAGATAAAATTAAACCATATAACAAAACAATTTTTTTTTGTATTTTGTTTTGTAAAGTATTTATTTAAAAATAATTTAATTACAACCCCCTCAAATTTATTTGTTTTACTGTTATATTTAACAAATCTATGTTGCTATTTACAAGTTTTTTTAATTGAATTTGTTTACCACAGGAATATAAAGTAAACTCTTACTTGGTTTATAAAACAAAAAATTTTGTTTGTAATCTTAGAATGCAGTATTCTCAGTAACATTGTTTTTTTTAGCTAATTCTTTTTTAATTTACTTTGGATAAAGATTTACAATTATAAAAACTACAAGTAAAATTCACAGTAAAAATTTAAAACCCAAATTTTTGTTTTGTTTCTTTTCATTAGTTACAATCTCTAGAGGTTTTGAATTAAAAACTAAATTCTCCTCAAGTTTACTGTTTACAACTTTGGCTGTTTTAGGTTTAAGTTATTTTGTCTCTAGTATAACTAAAAATAGTTGACGAAGATCAGACTGGTTTGGATATATTTTCTAATCATTACTATAATAAAAGGAAATAAAATAGAATTAATTTAAATTTAGTTTTTTTCTTCAAGGAGTTAATTTAAAAACATAAGAGTTAATAAATTTATAATGAAAAAAATTTTTATAGCTTTTGGGTTTGAAATAGCTTATAATTTTTATCAGGGTTAATTTAAGGTATAAATATAAACTAACATTAATTAAAAAAATATAAAGAAGTAAAAGTAACAAAGACTAAGAAAAAAATTAATTTTAGTTGTAAATTTCTTTTTATAAAAGAAAGAAGATAATTATAAAACGAACATGTTGAAATGGTAAACAATCTCCTCTTAAGCAGGAGTGGAAGTAATTCCTTAAGAGTTCAAGTCTCTTTGTTCGTAAGCTTGTAACAAAAATAGTGTACTAATAAGCTAGGGTGGAAGAAAAAGGATTTTTTCTTTTTAACCCTATTTAATTTACTAAAAAAAATTTTTTAATTTTTAAGTGTTTCACGATGCAATCACTAAAAATCACTAGAAATATCTCATCTTGAAATAGTATTTAAAACCTAATACATTTTATTTTTTGGTTTTTATAGTTTTTAAAATTTTTGCTCTATTTTGTTTCTTAGGGTATATTATTTACTTTTTGTTTATTTTTTAAACTATAAACGTATTAATATTAAGAAGCAATTTGTTGCAATAAACTAAGAAAGCAAAATAAAAAGATCTAAAAGTTTTAATACTTTCTTGTTTAAAATTTGAGTAATCTTAATCTAACTAACTAAAATGCTCTTCGAGTAGCAAGGGTGGTAGATAAGGCTAAAACTTATAAACAGAGATAGCTCTTTCATTTTAAGAAGAGTATTTATATATATATATAAAAAAATTATGCCACAACTAATACCATTTTATTACATTAATCAACTATCTTTTTCTTTTTTAACTTTATTAATCTTAATCTATCTTTTTTCTAAATATATTTTACCTTTATTTACTTTTCAACAAGTAATTAGATTGTATATAACTAAATTAAGTAAATAAAATAAGCTAAGCAAAAAAAACAAAAATAAATTTTACCTCAAAGAGTTTAAATAACCCTGTAACCTGGTCGGAGTAATGTAAATCCATAATATCTTTAACAAATTTTAACTGTTTTTACTTTTTTGCCAAAAGAGTTATTCATTATTTTTAATAATGATTCTGAACTATTTTTGTTTTTGGTTTTATTTTTTTAGTTATGAAAGGATAAATCTAAACAATTTAAAGTAGACCCGTATAGTTTTTACAACTAATTTAAACTTTTTATTTATTATTTTTTTTTTTTATACAGTTTTTATCACGTTAATGTTTTTGATTTTTATGATTTTCTTTAAAAAACAAAATATATATATTTTATTATATAATTTAAATTAAAATTAACCGAAAAGAATAATGACAATTGCAATAGTAATTTATGTTTTTTTAAATATAAGAGAGAGTAAAATTTTGTAAATTTAAACTATTGTTGGTAATAAACAAGAATACCCTTTTTTATGTTTCTATCATAAATTATAATAATTAGTTTTTTATTAAAAATATTATAGTTAATTTAAATGAGGGTAAAAATAATTAGGGTCTAACTTTTTACCTTTATAAAAATTTTAAGGGTTATAGTATTGACATTGATACATTTTATCTGGGTCATTTGTAGAGAGAACATTTTATAATAAATATATTACATAAAACGAACGTTTAAGAAAAAAATAATGTTTTATAAAACAGATCAAATTTATAGAGTTAATTAAATCCTATCTACCTAACATTATATAATATAAAAATAATTTATATTTTTGTAATTAAATTATATAAGAGGTAAAGATTGTTATATCTAATAATGACATAATATATATTGTATATTATGAAATGTTTTAATTTTTGTAGGATAGGGTTAATATCTCTATAACTTTAATTATCTTTTGTACCCTCAATCTCTGATCCAATTACTGAATATAAATGTATTAAATACACCGAGACAAATGTTTTTGCATAATATACTATTCGCTTTAAATTATGGAGAAGGAAATTAACTAAAATTTATTTAGTTTTTGGGGTTAACGGGGATTGATATATGAAGTTTATGTAACTGTAACCAACAATCATATGTCGGAAATTGTTTTGCAAATTCCCGAGTTATTAATTTAATTACATTTAATTTGTAAGAAGTAGTGTTACCATAATATTTAGGATGTATTAAGATCTTAAATGTTTGAATTCTATTTAGTCCATATTTTTCATCTTTATCTTTAAAGAAATCGCAATGTCTATTGAAATAAATAGTTACTACAATGGATCTACCATCTTTGATATCACCTTTAATATAATTTTCTATTTCATCAACATAATCGTAGATATTATCTGCGATTGCATAGATTAAGTATGTAATATAATAACTAATCCAATTCATATTAAATGGTGCTCCACTACTTCCAAATACAAAAGTTCTGTAACCAGAAGATTCATATGATGTTTGGAATTTAATTGGTTGTTCAATACCATTTATTGGTGGCATTGGGGGGGGGGTACATGGAAATAAAGATTTTTCAGTCTATAGTTTGTTTTTGTAACAAGGTCTTTATTGGGGGTTTTAATTAGGGTTCAGTACTTTCTAACAAAATTAAAAATTAAAATTTATTGTAGTAATTGGATTCGAACCAATATTCTTTAGTTGAACAACAAATAACTAATTACTTTTCCCCCTGTTAAATTATACTACAGTTGGCTAGGGTTAAAAAGTTATCCTCTTAAATTATTCAATTCTATAGCATTTTCTGGGGAACTAATCACACCGCTTGTACAGTAATCTGTAACTCCTAGGAAGGTCAGTGCGACCACAGCTGCCACACTAAAGGATACAGCAAGTATCAAAGTTACTGTGGTTGGGCTAGTTCCATCATTAAAAACACAGGTTGAATTATCTGAAGTTAAAGTAGATGTAACATTTTTTAAATCTCTAGCAGATATTTGATTATTAATCGCCACATTTGTATTATGAGTGGAAAGGTTAGCTAGATTGTCTGATACAGGATCAGTTAACATATTGTATATGAAAAAAATCAGCATAGAAGATACGATTAAAATCAAAAAAATAAATAAGATTTGTCTTAATTTCATAAAATTTAATATATAATGTTCCCTAACTATATTACATTAATAGTATATTGTAATTATACTATGTTCTCAGTAACTGAGATTGTATTTCATAGATTACAGTCTCCAAATAAATTTGAAGATTTGCACAGTGGTGCAATTTGGGTTTTAGATTCTAAATGACTTAGCTAATATTGGATTCGAACCAATTTGTTTAAAATTAAATAACTTGTATAATTTTAGGTTCATCCTTACACTTTGAACAGTGTACCGAGTGTTTTTATGGGGGTTAATGGACCCCTGCCAAACTCAAGATAATCTCTAAAAGGACGTTTAAAGCCACAATGCTTAGCTAACTACAAAATGTAATTACACCTATTCCTTGACAACTATTTTACTTGTACCTACAAGTACTCCATCTTTGTAAATAAGATTTCGTTTTAAATCTGTAGGTTTTAAGTTATAATTTGCTTTTTTAATGGAGATGTTTCTGTCCTTCAGGTTGTTAAACCATTTCTCTTGTTCAATGTTAGCTGTGATATTTTCATTTCATTTAAAAATTCAGCTAATTGATTTAAAGTTACTTTTGTTTTTAAACCTTTAGTTTTAGTAAATTCAACCCCATCTACTGTTCTACCCCTATAAACTTTAGGGCCTAATGCTACAAAAGTGTCTAATACACTTAATGCTTTGAAGAAACCAATTTTTTTACTGTCAATTAAATTGTCAGGTAAAGGTTTATTAAAGTAAGTAGAGCCGGTGTCCGTATAATAAAGGATGTAGCCAGATAAGGTTTTGAATTTAGACATAAAAACTCTTGCGTTAGCTGTTTTTGTTGCAGCTATAGCGACATTAATTTTAGGCAATCTAGAGAAGATAGGCCAATAGGAGTTTAATGTTTTGTCCCCTAATTCCACAGTATCGATTAAGTTTTCTAGTTCTACTTTAGATATTATAGAAGACAAATCAGAAGTATTAATTACTTCGTGTATAGCCACTCTAGGTTTCATACCAAATCTTCCAGTTAGTGAATTCATTAGCAGTTTTGCTATTAAATACCAAGGAGAGTCAGGTTCCGCTTGTTCTTTAATTTCAACTAAACATTCTACGTCTGTAGAAAATAAGTCCTAACCTTCGAACAGGTAACCTTCAAGTAAGTCAAATTTGTATCCGTAATTTATAGCATTAAGTACTTCACTCATAGAGAACCTGGCTGTCCAAGTACCTTCAGGGTAAATAGTTACCCCGTTATTTTTTGTAAGGTAAAATTGGATTAGCTAAGCCTGTAGGAGTGGGAACTCTCACTTTCTGTATGGAGATCTTTTCTAAGAATAATTTAGAATATTCTTTCATTCTTCGAATATCTCCTCTAAAGTAAGCAATTAATTTAGTAGGGTATAGAAAATCTTTCTTGGCTGTAGGATACAACGAATTAATATCATAAGGATATACTTTAGTACCTTTAGGTTTTGTTGGAACAAACATGTCCACAAGCCCACCATAATAAGCTTGACAAATAGCCTCATAAATTTTACCTCTTAGTACTGGAAGTTTTAATTCTTTGGGCAAGAAGTGGGTTCTGAAGATTTTAAAAGCTAAACTAAGTAAAGTAGAGACAGAAGAAATATTAACTTGAAATTTGTCAAAGATAAAACTAGCGAAAGTTTCAATAACTTGATAAAGAGCTATACAATCTGCATCACAATATTTATTCGCTTCATTTTTCAAATTCCAATTTTTATTGATAAAATTTTTACAATAAGATTGAGAATCGAGCATAGAAACTAAATTATTGTAAAACAAATAATAGCTAGGAACTTTACCGATGTAACTTAAGTTGTCTTTGGAAACAAATCTATGAGAAAATATACCTTTCAAGGTATTAGCCTTAAATTGTTTCGCTAGACTGGCTAAAGATACAGGTAATAGTATGTATGAATCTTTAAAGTTAAGAGAATAAGAATTTTTAGGACCAAATTTGACTTTCAAATTAATAAATTTTCCATCTTTAATAATAGGAACCACTAAAATTCCTTTAGAGTTAACAATGTGTTTTAATAAGAAGATAAGATCAAACTCACTCGAATTGTGAATATAAACAGATTGTTGTTAATTTTATCTTGTTAACAAGTTATTTAAAACTGCAACTATTAAATCCTTAACTGAGCTGTAATCTGTGATAAAAAAAGATTTAGTTTTTAAACCATTATATAGTGAAATACAATATAAAGACATTTCATTGTCTTCATTTGTGTATGTTTCAACATCTAGAGTTAAAATATTAAGGATGAATTTTTTAGCAACATTAGTTTTACTTATTTTTTCAGTTGGAGCAAATAACTTTTCGAAGATAAAGTAAACTTTGTTATCTCTATTGTGATAACAAAGTTCACCTATTTGTCTTACAAACTCACCTCTAGTTAAATTAGTAATTTTGTCTGTAAATCTAATTACAGCCAAATCACTTGTTTTAGTTAATACTTCAACCGATCTATGTATTCGATCAATGAAGTAATATATACTATAAAAACCCCACAAATCTGATAGCAAAATTAAAACAAAAAGAGGAGTTTAGAGTTCAGAATTGTTGGATAATGAGCCATCTAAGTTTACTATAAAAAGGTTCAGGATTGTCTATACCTTTATAAAAAACATCAGTTGTTCTATTAGATAGTTTAGGATTATTGATTATGCTGTTTAATAACTAATCCCCTATTTATAACTATTAAAGAGTACAGAATTGTTGTTTAAATATATTTAGAAACTATATTACCCCTGGAGGCCCTCCCCGTGCCTCCTTAAAATGTTTTGTGTTTTTTTACTTAAAAGTATACAAATAAAAATGCGATTTAGTGTAAAGGTTGCACATCAGCCTCATGAGCTGAGGGACGGGTTCAAATCCTTGGGTCGCAAAGGTCTTTTAGTATAACGGTAGTACAGCTGCCCTTCACGTAGCTAGTGTCAGTTCGAATCTGGTAAAGACTAAATATTATTGTGTTTTACTGTTTGGTTTTTACTACAAAAGATACAAATTACTAATTGTTTACTGAATTAATACAGTAATATATAAAATATTTATAAACAACAACTTATTAAAAATAACACTGTTTAAGCTTTTTTTTCTTAATTCTCTAATTTTGACTTTTTAATGTTTAAATTAACTTTTAAAAAGTAATGCGTAATATACCTATACATTACTTCTAATTTTGAGAAAACAAACAAAATTTTTAGAAAAAGAAAAAGTAAATAGAATAATTTAAGGAGGCTCAGGAAGAGCCTCAAGGAGAGTATATTTTTTATAGATCTTAAATAACAATTCTGAACTTTTTAATAATTATAAAGAGAGAGATAATAAGAAAGTAAGAAAGAAAGAATCTTATATACTACTAATCTCCAAATTAGTAAATAAACAAGGTAACACACACCTTAAGAGCTTCCATTTTAACAATAATTACAAACAAATTATAATCAAATAAGCAGTACAATCCTGAACTATATATTTATATAACAATTAATAATAGTAATATTTTGTTTTTTTGTTTTTTGTTTTTTAGTCTTCAGCTTATAAGGAATAGTTTTCATTGGTAAGATAGAACGATTGCTAATTGTTTGGGGATACCCTTAGGTGTTCGAATCGCCTCTATTCCGCTTAAAGAAAAAAAATAAAAAGTACATAAAAATATTTATCTTTTTATTTTCTTTATTCGGTCCTTAGTTATTTTATTCCCCCAAAAGGTTGAGTGCGAGCGAATCTTTATTTTAATTAAAAATTTAAATTCTTTTATTAACAAAAAGGGGACTGCGAGCGATTCTTGATTTTAATTAAATTTTTAATTTAACTTTTATTATTTTATTATTATTATTGTTTTCTTGTATATTTAGTTTTTATTTATTTATTTGTTCTATTTTCTATATAATTGTAGTAATTGGAATCGAACCAATATTTTTTAGTATATAAACTAAATACTTTCCCTTTAAGTTATACTACCTTATGGGGGCTAAAATTCTTTTTATTTCTATGAACTTTCTTTTGGTTTTTATTTCTATGAACTTTTTGTTTTGTTTTCTTTTCTATGTACTTTTGAAAATCAAAAACAAGGGTTAAATACAAAATAAATTTTATTAAATTACATGTTTTGTAGTTCTATTGTGTCCACGTTTTCTGGTTGTGGCACAGGCAGCATGTTGTATTGGTATATTACATAACCAACACCACACACTACAAGTAGAACTAGAACACCGCACACAGCAAATCCCGCTATTATCGCGGGATCTTTAAGATCCATGTGGTTTGTAGTAGAAATATTAGAGGATGCGTCAATTGCAACATTTTTAATCTCTCTAATAGTGTTTTGTGTGTTATTTACTCCGCTTGTACTTGGTGTAGTAAGATTGGCTAAATTCTCTGAGCCAAGATTAGTCAACAAGTCATATACAAATAAAGCTAACATAGACGTTACAACTATAAAAATTACAGTTATAATTATTTTTCTGATTTTCATTTTTGAATTAATTTTAAAATCTTCTCATGTTATTGTTTAAATAAACAATCATTTTGGCTTAAGCAAATTCTCTGTTTCTGTGAAAAAATAGAAAATAAAGTAAAATATAATATATGAAATGTGTAACAAAAAGGATGAAACAGATCTAGCTGTTGTTGGATTCGAACCAACTTGTTAATAAATTAACAGAACCTTTACAGCTTCTGGGGTTTAATGAGTGGGGCTAAGATCTTTAAGTTTAATCTTTAATTACTTTACTGCTAGTACCTATTAACAGACCTTTTTTAAAAATAAGATTTCTCTTATTATTAGTCGGTTTCAAGTTATAAGCTATATCTTTTTCAGAGATAGTACTTTCAGTTATATGGTTAAACCATTTCTTTTGATCAATTGTTAAGTTATTGTTTTCAAGCAATAGTCCCTTAATTTGATCTAAAGTGACTGGAGTTTTTAGACCTTTAACTTTAGTAAATTCTATTTCATCTACAGACTTACCACCATATACTTTAGGAGCTAGTGCTACAAAGTCTGTAAGCACTTCAACTAGTTTAAAGCAACCTAATTTTTTAGTATCAACCAGATGAGCTGGAAGTGCTTGATCTATGAAACCAGAATCAGTGTCAGTATAATACAGATTGAAACCAGGGTTATTTTTAATTTGTGACATGTAGACTCGGGCATTAGCAGTAATAGAAGCTGCTACTGCTATATTAATTTTAGATGTTTTAGCAAAATCTTGCCAATAAGAAACTAAAATATTATCTCCGAGTTCAATTTGATTTCCTAAATTGTCTAAGTTTATTTTATGTATAAAGTTGGATAGTTCCCCTTTAGCTATAATAATGTGACTTAGTAATTTAGGATCCATAGCAAATCTACCGTACAACGAATTTAGTAATAACTTAGCTATAATATACATTGGAGATTCAGATGGAGATTGTTCTTTAAGAAGATTAAATCTATTAACGTATTCTGAGAATAGATTTGCACTTTCAAATAAATATCCCTCCATTATTTGAAATTTATATCCAAGTTTAAGTGCATTTCTAATTTCTTCGCTGTAATACCAAGCAGTCCAAGTACCAATAGGATATATAGTAGTGCCATCTACTTTTACAGGTAATATAGGATGTTTAATATTTTTAGGTGCAGTTACTTTCACTTTAATAAATGATTTATATTTTTGAAATAAATCAGCATACTCAGACTTATTAATAATATTTCCTATAAAGTGTGCAAAAATATTTGTAGGACATTCGTAAGTTTTCATAGCATACGGATAAAGTCCATTCACATCGTAGTGATACACTAATTTTCCTTTTGGATTTGTAGGTATATACATATCGACATGTCCTCCGTAATATGCATTACGAATATCATCGTAAATTTTACCTGTTAATACTGGCAGTGTAACAATTTTAGATAAAAAATGAACTCTGAAAATTTTAAATGCAAGACTCGGTAAAGTAGAGACACTTGAAATGTTTATTTGGAACCAGTCAAATATTATGAGACCAAAAGTTTCTATAACTTTATATAATGAGATACAGTCTAATTCACAATATTTAACAGCTTCGGTTTTAAGGTTCCAATCTTTACCGACGAATGCTTCTAAGTAAGAATTATAATCTAAATCTGAAACATCCTCAAAAAACTCTAGGCTTGGTATAGGTCCTACATAGTTAAGATTTTCTTTGGTAACAAAATTATATGGGAAGATACTTTTTAAGGTGTCCACTTTAAATTGTTCAGCCAAATTTCTTAACGATAAGGGCAATAATAAATATGAATCTTTAAAATTAATAAAATAAGTTTTATTTGAACCATATTTAATTTTTAAGTTAATAAAATTACCATCCTTAATTATAGGTTCTATTTCTACTCCAGGGTAGTTTGTTATATGTTTTAATAAAATTATAAGATCGAAGTTACTAGAATTGTGAATATATACAGATTTACTAGAGTTAGCTTTCGTTAGCAATCTTTTTAATGCATGGGACATAAGTTCTTCTACTGAGCTGTAATCTGATATATAGAAAGATTCTGTTTTAGAACCATTAAAAAATGATAAGCAAAGTAATTCCATTTTATTTTCGGCATTAACAAAAGTTTCAATATCTAAAGTAAGTATATTAAGACTAAATTTTTTATCTTTTCTCCCTTTAGTTATTTTTTCTTTGGGTGTATAAAGTTTTTCGAAAATAAAATGTACTTTACCATTAATAATGTGGAAAGATCTTTCACCAATTTTACGTATGAATTCACCGTTAACAGAGTTTATAATAGTATCAGTAAACCGTTGAATTTGCATACCTGCAATATTTGAATAAATCTCAACAATTCTAGTATTAGCATCAACATGTGTTACTCTAACACGTCTATTATAGATAGTACCATTATCAATGTATAATCCAAAAACTTGTAAAGTTTTAGAATCTAACCATTTATTTCTGTACCCCCAAGTAATATAATCCATATTTACTGGTAAATTAGAAGGAACTTCATTTCTGAAGTCTATATTTTCTATTGCTTTGATAGTTTTACTTTGGTTAACTATTTTAGCTTTACTTGTCAAATATAGTTCTTCACTAACTTGAGTATAATTAAAAAAGATTCTTTCTGCTTTAGCTACTTTGTAATAATTATCTAATAAGGCATATTTATTATTTAAATAATCAATATATGCTAATTGTGACTCCGGATCATTCAAATCCAAAGGGAATCGAGATCCTAGAGAATAAATATTACCATTAATTTGTTTAACGTTGGCTATTACAGAGACAAATTTTTTATCTTTGATTTCAGAGAAGAATCTTCTAGTTATTTTAGTAAGATCCAATTCTAATTCAGAGATCGGATAAGTTAAATTAAAAAATTTAAAATTTGTTTTAGTTGCGGAAGAGATAGTAGAAAAAAATCTTCTACTCGCACCTCTGACTGAAGATAAGAATCTTCTACCTATACCTTTAAAACTATTTTTATAGTTATTATAGTTTATAGAATCAGATTCAATATAGAAAATAACTAATTTATCCCCACTATTTAATGAAATTTCTCTTAAAGTTAAAGCATCTAGTAAACTACTTATTATAGTTTTCACTTCTGCTTTCTCTTTACGATTAATTAAGTTGTCTCTAAGTAAAACTGTCAATTTATTGTTACTAATTAAACTAATATTAAGTTTAATAAAATGACTATTAAATAAATCAGTTCTCTTAAAGAAATTTTGTAAATTAATTCTAATCTGTCGATTAGATATTTTATTTGATCTAAATGTTATATTGTATTTTTGCATAAAAATTTTATATGTAAATTATTTTTACTCTTCTTAAAATGAAAGAGCTATCTCTGTTTATAAAATAAACAAGAAAAAGTAATTAAACTTACGTGTAATTACTTTAACAAGATGAGATACTACTGGTTAATTTTAGGCTTGGTACCTATATAATTTGTTATTTTGTTTTGTTTTTTTTCTTTAATTTAGTCTCCAAAAAGGTGAGTGCGACGGTTCTTTATTTAAATTAAATATTTAAATTACTTTTAATTAAATTTGTTTTTTAATTACTTGAATTTTATTAACAAAAAGTTGAGTGCGAGCGATTTTTTATTAATTTTCTTTTGTTCTAAAGCAAAAGTTTATGAATTAATTCATAAGTTTTTAATTAAGGCGTTCTTTTTATCTATATTGAAAAGGTAAAATTAAAGGGTTTAAACAATTTCTATCATAAAATATATGAGAAAATTGATAAAATACTGTTATAAAAAGCAACAAATAATAACACCGCTGTACAGGTCCAATATAATTTATCTTCGTCATAAGAAATATATTTACCACTTATATGTTTAAGGATTATATGTAGCATAAAAAAACAAGCAATTATTACTAATAAATCTGAAATATTAAAAAATAGTGTGAAGAATATTTTAATTAAAGTTTCGGTCATTTTAGTTAATTTAGAATACAATATATCATAAAGTCTTAAATTTTTTTAATGAAAATTAACAAAAACATACACTTTAAAATAAGAATAACAAATAAAGGGTTACCATATTTATTTCTTAAATATTATCAATTCGCTATAAACTCTTAAGAATCATTTATAATTAATTGAATTACATGGAATAATCTTAGTGCCCTCAATCTCTGATCCAATTACTGAATATAAATGTATTAAATACACCGAGACAAATGTTTTTGCACAATATAGTATTCGCTATAATTTACGGAGGAAGTAAAAACCAAATGAATTGGGGGATGAATAATTGTTCATAGAAAATAGGGTTTTAAACTTTAAAGTTTTTTAATTTCTTTATAATTGTACCATCATATAATGTAGCTAGATAATAAGCATATTTGTTATTAACAGGATCTCTTAATACTTTTGTTTGATAAATTAAAGGATCATATAAAGATTCAAAATCTCCTCCTTTAACTTCAATTGTTATCTGTTTAAGACAAATTTTTTCATTAAGATCAAAATCTCTTTTGATCGCTTTTTGTATTGTTTTTAATACTTTTCTAAGGAATGCTTTTTCTAAATCTCTAAAATAGGTGAATATAAAACTAGCTATTAAATCATTATTGTTAGAGTTAATTGTAGATTCGTTTAATTCTTCTTCTTTTTCTTCTAAGGTTGATAGATCAATAAATCTAATAATGGTTTTAACGTTTTTACCATCAATAGACCGTCTGATAAATTTAGCTATTCTTTCATCTAAAATAGAAAAACCAAAGCTAGTTAATACTCTAAAAATACCTTTTGCTATAAATTGTGTTGATAGTAAACTAAAATATATTGAAACTGGTTTAAACTTTAAAATTACTACCCCATTTTGTATAGATACGTGTTGTAATCTTATTATTTCCATATTTTTATATTTATTTTAAAAATTAGATCGTAAAGTCACACTATTTAATGTTAGTGACCACCATAGTTGTTGTATTTAAATCACCAGTATAAACCTTAAACAATAAATAATTTCTAATTTCTTTTCTGTTATTTATTATTTAATATTTATCTTATTACAACCACTTATAAATTATATTTACATAATAATTAAAGATTATTTATTATCTCTATTTTGGGAATAAGATAAATAGTTTTCATAGCTAATATATTTATATTCAAAGAATAAATCAACTGAGGTACCATATTTTATTGTATCAATTTTAATGCAATAATCATAAATTAATTTAGAAAGATAACAAGTTAAATCTACATTATTTTTATCGTCAAATAAATCAACAGGAATATTATTAATAACAAAAAAATTATTATTTGTATTAATAGTTTCATAGAATGCATAATCATGTTTATTGCCTGCAATAATTTTATAATCACAAGAATTAACTTTCACCTTTAATAGAATATATTCTCGTTCCTCATCAATATAATCAATATTATTTAAGAATTTAAATATTATTTTAAATGGGAAATCATACTCATTAAAGTTATTAAGGTGGAAATAAGTAGAATGAATATCTTCAGTTATAGTTGTTAAACTTTTTAAATATTTTTGTATTTTTTCAATTAAAATTTTCATTTATTTGTTTTGTTTTAAATTAAATCATTTTTAGATTGAAATAAATTAGAAGTACTTAGTTATAGGGGTGAAAATTGTTATTATATACCTAATTCTTCATATAATTCCTTTAAGAAGTTATCATGGAATTGTTTTCTATGTAAAAGTTCTTTATTTTCATATAAATAAGCTTTTACTTTCCAATAATCCCATTTATGTGGTTTATATTCGAATTCCCAAGGTTTTGGTGATTCATCCTTTAGAATCCCAAAGCTAGTGGTTCGAATTGGAGTCCACCACCACCTGGATATGCAGGAGGATTTACTGGAGGGGGACCGGCTGGAGTACCACCACCACCACTTCTAAAGAAATTAATTATTCTAGCAATTATTCTATATGTCGCTGTCATTGGTCTGTATAAAGTGTAACAATAAGCTACAATTGTTTCTATATATGGAATATTTTCAATTAAATTGTGAAAATATAAATCTATACCTATTAAACTTAAAGTTAAAAAAACTATTCCTAATAATATAGTACTAGTTTTTTTAGCTGGAGTATCTATTAATTCCTTAGGTAAGGGTAATTCGAAACCAATAGCAAATTTAAAGAAATTTTTTATAGATTGTGCAAAATTGAATAAAAATTCTACTCCTCTTAAAGTTTCTGACCAAAAGATACCTAAAGCTGAACATATTAAAGTGAAGGACCATCTAAGCAATGCAAATGTTATAGGTCTTAGAGCATAAAATAAAATTGAACAAGCTACTGTAGTTAAATACTTAACTAAAGCTACTCTGGATCCAATTAAATCTCTCCAGATTGGCCCTAGTTCTTCAACTAAGGCTCTACCTACTAGAGGCGCATGTTGTGCTATAAATTCAATAGGATGATCATGTCTAATTGCTTGTCTTAAGGCCCATATTCCAGCTAAAGTTGGATAGATTCCATAAACTGTTACAAAAGTAGATATAACACTCCATAAACCAAAAATTACAGGTTGTAAACTATTTGGTAAGCCTAACATACGTGCTACAGGAACTAAGATCATTCTTGCTAGAATAAAGAAGGGACTAGGACGTCGGTAATTCATACTCAAATTTGATAGATTTGATAGTATTGATGCTTGATTATTGTTTCTTCTCATATATTTTGTTTTCATTTTATTTCAATCGTAAAGTCTTGGTTTTTGTTTTATCAAACCAACAAAATTATTTATAGATATTTTTATAGAGATCTATACTTTTAATACAAGTTATAAAATCCTCCACATTACAACTTGGTTTAATTAAATGACCTATATTTTATATAATCTTTTTATTATTTAATATAAGAGTGCATTATTTTAATATATTTTTTACATAAACACTCAAATTATGTAATTTTTGTATTAAAATAATGTATACTCAAAGGTTTGGATAGTTTAATTGAGTATAAATAGAATAAATATTGACTTTATGATACATTGTAATAGACAAATAAAATGATAATCAGAAAATTTATTATACCAACAGATTTAAGTAGACAAAGATTAAGAGCATATGTATTTAGATTCTTTAGATAAATTAAAGGTAAATATCAATACATTAATATATTCTTAACAATTAAAGGTAGTATTAATTGTTCTTTAGGTAATAGAGTAATTTTAAATACCAATAGTACAGATGAAGTTAGAAGTTTTGTTGAACATTTAGCTGAACAATTATATGTAAATAGAATTACACCTAAACCTAACGATATACTATATATAAATTATATTGAAACTGATAAAGAAGCATATACTAAGTATATAGCTAAAATTTCAAAATTTGATTAATTTTTATAGATAATTAAAACTACAAAACCCCATTCTTTCTATTTGTTTTACATATTTGATTTGTTTTATAAATCACTTGTTTTATAAATTCAAGTTATATCTAAGTTCCTCAAAAGTTATTTACTTTCAAATATGTTATAAAAGTAACGATGTGTAATATAGAAATTTTCATCACAATTTTTGTTTATTAATTGTAAAAGAAAATAAACTTGGAATAGGTTATTCGACACTTGACTTAAAACTGCTCAGTTAATGAAAACTTTTCTTTTTATATTAAAGTTTGTTATTACCAAGTCCTGAGTATGACTTAAAGATTGTTAGTCCTGAGTACAGATCTTAAACTATTTATGGTGGCAGCCACATTAAAGACTGTGATTTTATAATTAAATGTAAATTTAACCAAAAATGCAAAAAACTAATTTGTCAAAAAATTTAAAACTTAATACTTGGTATGATTTCTCATACTATTTAGAAGGAAAAATATTATTAGCTGAACATATAGAATTTGCAATAAGAGATTTTTGGATTAATTTAGTAAATTATTTAGAAGATAATCAATATATTTTAATTCAATTTAAATTGAAAACTATTGAAGGTGAATTCAGATCTATTTCTTATGTTCAAACAGTAAATAAAACTGATTTAAATAAATTAATTATTATTTTCCAAGAATATTGGAACTTGAGAACTGATGCTTATCATCAATATTCAATAGATTCTATTGTTTTTACATATAAAGTTTTATTGAAAAAGGGTTCAATAGGTGAAAGTAAGTTAATTAAACACAGAAAAGTTTTACTGAGCGAATCTAAAGTATTTAGTTTCGAAGGTTATAAATTACCTACTACAATGGATATTACTAATTGGAGTGGGAATGTACAATTCAATGAAGATTATACTTCAGCAGTTGTTTATATTAACAATTCACCTAGAGAATATCACGTACAATTATTTGATAACTATCAAAAAGTACAAGTAGTAGTTAATAAAGATATCCTATTAGAATTTATTGATTCAGTAGATAATATAAATGATTTATCTTCATTTACTCGAACAATCAAAGCTCATAAATTTATTTTTGCTAATGGTGAGTTAGTTGTAAAACAACTAGAAAGAAAAGTTAATTTCTTAACTAAACTTGAAAAAGATACTTCAATAAGCAATAAAATAATAACTATGGATCTTGAAACCAGAAATATTAATGGTATATTAGAACCTTATTGTGTAAATACTTATTTTGTTGATTCAGATGGTTTAGAAAGAAGTCAACCTTTTTATTTAACAGATTACAATTCACCTAATAATATGTTAAGTGCTGCAATTAATAGTTTATTATATCCTAAATTTAACGGTTACACAGTTTACTTACATAATTTTTCTAATTTTGATGGAATATTCTTAATTAGAATCTTTAGTGAATTAAAGGTTAAAGTTAAACCAATTATTAGAGATGGTAGAATTATTAATATTACCCTTAAATTTGGGTATAATTTTAGTCAAACTATCAAATTTAGAGATTCTTTATTACTATTAACTGGCTCTTTAGCTGATCTTGCTAAAGATTTTGAGATCAATTATAATAAAGGTATATTCCCTTACAATTTTGTGAATAATCCTGAAATTAAATTAAATTATATTGGAGAGATTCCAGAATTTAAATATTTTGAGGAAATTACTTTAGATCAATATAATGAATATTGTTCTACAAAAAGTAAACATTTTTGGGATTTAGAATTCGAAGCTAAATACTATTGTCATTTAGATTGTAAAATTTTATATTTAGTTTTAGTAAAATTTGGGAAAATTATCTTTGATTTGTTCCAAATTGATTTTACCAAGTATCCTACTTTACCTTCTAATACAATGGCTATTTTCAGATCTAATTTCCTTAAAGATGAATTTAAAATACCACTAATTAACGGAAGTATCTATAATGATCTTAAAAAAGCTTATACAGGTGGAATGGTCGATGTGTATAAACCAACTAATGATCCTGAGACAAAAGTTAATATTTATGATGTAAATTCTCTTTATCCTTATTCTATGGATCATTTTGCTATGCCAGTAGGTACACCTGTATTTTTTGAAGGTGATATCTTTAAAGTTAATCCAAATGCTTTTGGTGTATTTGAAGTAGAAGTGGAAACTCCTAACAATTTAAAATACCCAGTATTACAGGTTAAAGTTAAAACAGACAAAGGAGAAACAACAATTTCTCCTTTAGGTACTTGGACTGGATGGTATTTCTCTGAAGAAATATTTAATGCTATGAAGTTTGGTTATAAATTTAAAGTCTTAAGAGGATATTTATTTGAAAAAGGTTATATTTTTAAAGATTTTGTTATAGAATTATATAAAATTAAAGCCAACAGTAAAAAAGGTACACCTATGTATTTAATAGCTAAATTACTATTAAATTCTCTTTATGGGAAATTAGGCATGGACCCAGATACTGTTAGCCATTTAATCATTAATTCAGACAAATCTCAAATATATAATCATAAAAATATTGTAACTAATGTAATAGATCTTGGTAATAACAAAGAACTAATTACATATTATAATAAATCAAATAAAGAACAAATAAAACCTTCATCTGAAATTACTTCAGTTTCAATTGCATTAGCTGTTACTGCTTATGCTAGAATTTATATGTCTCAGCTAAAACAAATTGCTTTAGTTTTAGGTTTAATTATATTCTATATGGATACAGATAGTTTAGCTATCTCAGGTTTATTACCACCAGAATTTGTAAGTAAAGAATTAGGTAAACTGAAATTAGAACATGTGTTCAATGAAGTTGTCTTTTTAGCACCTAAAGTTTATGGAGGTAAAACTGATTCATATGAAAATACTAAAGTTAAAGGTTTAAAAAATCATATAACTTTTAATGAACTTAAACCTTTATTAACTAAAGACAATTCTCTTACCTTAAATCAAGAAAAATGGTTAAAAAATATTGGGAAAGGACATATCTCTGTAAAAAAAGAATTGTATACTCTTATGATCACAGAGAATAAGAGACAACTAATCTTTAATAAGGATAATGTATTCGTAGATACTAAACCATTGGTATTATCTAAGGGAGAAGTCGTACAAGATTAAGTTACGTAATGCTTTTAAATAATTTAAGACAAGCAAAACTATACGTTTAAAAAGTATAGAGAAGTTTTTAGCCCAATCAAAAACCCCCTCAAAACTCCAAACTCCAAACTCCAAATGTAGTATAACAGGTAAATTAATTAGTATATATACTAAAGAATATTGGTTCGATTCCAATTACTACAAATATAAAAAGATAGAAAAGAAGTTAAATTAATAACTGAAATCTCTATTATTTTGTAGAGAATAATTCCAATCTAAAATAAATTCTAAATTTTTATAGTGTTTGGGGGAGACCCTCCTTAAATTTTACGGTTTAATATCTACCTACCCTGAAACAGCTTACCTTTTATGTCGGGTTTTACGCTTTTGGCCAAACACTCTCTATTCAAAGGCGACTGCGAGCGATCGCGACTTTTTATTTATTTTAATTAACTAATTTTGCCAACTTCTTCTCACCCATACTCGAACGCAGCTGAGCTTTTAAAAACTTTCTGGTCCTCGAAAGATTCTCTGTGGCTACCAAAAGGGGACTGCGACGGTTACTTGATTTTAATTAAATATTTATTATTAAAAAACAAAACAAAAAATATTTTTTAAATTATTTGTTTACTTGTTGGTTTTTAATATCTTATTAATTTAAATTTGTGTTGCAATTGGAATCGAACCAACAACTTTTTAGTTAAAAGCTAAACACTCTACCAATTGAGTTATACTACATTATGGGGCTAAAAAATATAATAAATTACATATTTTGTAGTTCAACAGTATCAACGTTTTGTTGTGCCTCTAAAGGCAATTGTAAATAATTATACAGTAAATAAACTGTTCCGCACAAAACAACTAGAACTAGTACAGAAGTTATTGATAATAGCGCAATAGTCGCTGGATCTTTCAAATCTGTGTGATTTGTTGAATCAGTAATGTTATTTGTAATTGTATCAGTAACATTTTTTAAATCTCTAGCAGAAATTTGGTTATTAATGATTACATTATTATTTTGAGTTGTAACAGTAGCTAAATTCTCAGAGTCTAGATTAGTTAACAAATCATAAATAAAAATAGTAAGCATTGAAGCAGTTACTAAAATAAATAAAGTACAAAATAATTGTTTTAATTTCATTTTTGTAAAAATATTCAGTTTTTCCCTAACTATATTACATAAATAGTATAATATACTATTTTCTCACTAACTGAGATTGTATTTCATAGATTACAGTCTCCAAATAATTTGAAGATTAGCACAAAGGTGCAATTCTTAAAAATAAAATTAAAGATTCTATTAAAATAAGATATTATAAAGCCCCTATATTTTATGAAATCTTATATAAGATTCTTTTCTAATATAAGGAGAGATAGTAAAGCTGTTAGTGTAAAGAGTGCACACTAGAACTTTAGGCTAGTAGAGTAAGTTTAAATCTTACAAAGGCTTAGAAATTAAAAACATATAGATAGTCTTAAAATTATGACTATTCTATCTTATTCGTCATCAAAATTGAACTGTTTCTATAGGTTCCTTCCTTAATTTCTCCAGTAATATCTCATCGTGCTAAAGTAATTATCCTTTGTTTTATTATGTATATAGTATCTAGTAACACAAAAGTTTAATTACTTTTTCTTGTTTAAATAATCTGTATCTATTTGGATAGTTAATTAATTTAATTACTTACTTTAAAAAGTACAGAAGTTAATAAACAGAGATAGCTCTTTCATAATAAGAAGAGTTTTTATATAAAAAATATTATTAAAATGAAAATATACAACATAATCTTTAGATCCTTTAAATTAATTAATAGAAAGATCAGAATTAACTTACAAATGGTTAAATACTTTTTTGTTAAATTACTAAACAGAATTAATTTATGTATTAAATTTATTAAAATTATGGTAATAAAACTTTTATCTCGAGTTAAAATTAAACTAGCTTATGTCTTTTTACTAATTATTAATACAATTAATAATTTATGGGACTTTTATTCTACAATTCTTAGTTTACCTATGATTTACATAGCTAAAAATTTCAAAGTCTTAATATTTATTTTAGTAATTGCTTCCACCTCTATTTATTTTAATTTTAGTATTAGATGGGATATTTCCTTTAGTAATGAAATTAGTTATTTTTTAATAACAGGTGTTATACTAAACTTATTATTAATAAAATTTAATTTATTAGTAAGGGCTTTTAATGTATTAATTAAAACAACTCTTTATTTTATTAAAAACAATACTAAATTTAATATTATTTCTAGTTATTATTTGTTTAATATTATTTGTTTTATTGTACTTGGTTCACTAGTTAATTTAATTGAAAATAATTTGATTAATTATGATATAACTATTGGTGAACATGCTCAAATTTATACTTATTTAATATCAGTTATAATTGCTATGATTTATTTAGATCATACAGTTAGTGATAATATTGAAATTAATAAAGTTAAAATGAATAAATTAGGAAAATTATTAAGCATTATATTTATAACATCTATAACTTATTCCTTTTTTATTTATATAACAAATGTATTTAATCCAATATTATGTGATACAACTAATGATAACCAACAAATTAATAATCAACAAGTTGAAAGTTCTAATACTTCAAATAATGTTAATAATCAAACTAATACACAAATTACAACAACAAATGAGATAGAGAACTCCAATGGTAATATTGCGAATAGAAACATTCAAAATAATAGTCAATCTGTTTTAAGTTCTAATTCTACAAATTCTCCAAATGTTGAAAATAGTATAAATACAAGAGCTATTTTACCTAATAATAAAACCATTGTAAATGGTAAAGAATATAACCCCACATTAAAAGTTCCTAATATCTTAAATCTCCATAAATATGCAAAAATAACTACAAATATTTCACATTCCTCATCACATCTTAATACTAATAATGTACAAATTAATGTTAATTTACCTTCTATTTTTAATGAAACTTTGATTATTAAACCAAACTTTAACCATAATATTTCATATTATTATAGCGTAGAAAGTTTACTAAGAAAAGTTGCACCTAAGTTAGATGCGAATGTGCAATTAAAAAGTCCTAAAATATTTGAAGTTTTTAACAATTTAATTCTAACAAATCAAAATAATTATGAACCTTTTTCTTTTTATGATTTAATATTTCAATTAAGAAATAAGGCATATTTTAAAAGTATTAGTTTTGTAGATTATAATGTTCATTTTTCTCACATTTTAGATTATACAATAAATCACGATCCAAGCAATAATTTTTTAATTAATTTTAAAGAAGTATTACTACAGGAACCTACAAATTTACATTGTTTACTAAATAAATTAATTTTCTTGCAAAATAATTATTCTGTATTAATCAAAGATGATTATACTAATTTAATATTACCCTTAAATTGTAAGGCATCTAATCTATTAGAATTATATTTAAATAATTTAGAAAATATAAAATCTCAATTAAATGACTTTTCCCAAAATTATATTAAGTTATCTAATAATTTATTGGTAAAAAATAGAAGTAATAGTATAGATTTCTTAGATCAAATCTCTGAGGATTTAATAAAATTTAGATGTAGAGTAAATTTAAATAATTTATTAACTGAATTATATTATCAGAATATAATAGATTTACAAACTAAAGCTAAATTAGCAATAGATTTTATAAATCTTAATATTAATGATTTACCCGTAAATAAATTTTATTATTCATCTGATTTAAATCTTTTTATTTTTAAATTTGTTGACTCTAATGGTGATTTCAAAATCTTTGTTGATACAGTTGAAACACGGAATAGATTAGTTGATATTATCCTTTCAGATCATTTAGCTTATGAAAAACTAAGACAGGATGAATTAATTTTTATTAGATCTCCTAAATCTCTTGAAGATAGAATTATAGGTACATATTCTCTAATAGAAAATTTAGATCATAGTAATCAATATAACTTAATTAAGGATAGTACCTCAGTATTTAGTCGTAAGTTAGATAATAAAGATTTTTTAACTTTTATCCATAATAATGCTTATAAAACTTCTGAGAGCTCTTCATTAATTAAATTTAATAATTTTAGTAGTAGTCATTCTAGTTTTCTTAATAAATCTAATGTTTCTGCTGTTAATGTTATTAATCAAAGATATGCTAATCAAAGTCATTGGTCAACTGATTCTTCTTTGATTATACAAAATAAAACAAATATTACTAGTAAAATTAACAACTTTATTACTAATTTTAAAAATAAATTAATCAAAGATTAATCAATTTTTAATACAATAGTTTTAATAAATAGTCCAACAACCCCATGTAGTATAACTCCTCAGGTTAAAAACAAAAAATTTTTTTTTTTAATTATTTGTTTACTTGTTGTTTTTACTACTTTAAATTTTATTTTATATTCTCTTTTGGATTCGAACCAAAATTTACACTTTAGAAGAATGATGTTCTACCATTGAACTAAGAGAATTAAGGTTTCAATTTGAAGTTTTTTAAACATAAACTTTTAATCTGACCTTTAAATTTTAATAAAAAAAATTTAATTAAAATTTTACCCAAAAGAATTTATACGAGTAATCAGATTCGAACTGATGATCTCTACTTGGAAGGTAGATGCTATACCAACTTAACTATACTCGTTTTCCAAAATATAAATTTATTTATTTCTTTTAAATATAAAATGTAAAACAAAGAAACATTGATAAGATGACACTTTAAAATAATAAATTTACCTGCTAAAATTTAATGACACCTTAAAATATAAATCTTAATAAAAACCAATTAGACAAAAATTTTTGTGGTTCTTACGAGCCCTTCCAGATTCGAACTGGGACCACCCTAATTGACAATTAGGTGCTCTACCTGTTAAGCTAAGGGCCCTTTCTGATAAATATTTTGATAGAAAAAAAAATTGCAATTAAAAATATTTTCTCCACAATTTACTCACATTTGCTTTGTGAAACGTATGTAAACACAATAGCCGTGTTTAATACTCTTATATGTTACCAAAAATTATATAAAATTGTTTAAACTCCCTTGAAAACACGGATTTTTCTTCCTTTTGTTTTTAAAAGTAATTAAATTTAATTTTGTTGTACTTGTAAAAAATTTAAAAATCAAAACATTGAAAAAGTTGAAATTTGACAAAATGAAAAGCACTTTTTGCGTTAAGAGAGTAAAATGTCTTCAAGTGTTGTATTGTTGATAATTACATTTTTTGTCAAATAATCGCTTGGGAGAATATTTTACAAAAAAGAATTAAATTATATATAAATATTTTTAAATTTATGATAAAAGATTTATTCTATCGTTTAATGAATAAACTAGATTTTGTCTATTTAGAAATTATTGATTCTATTAATAATTTATGGAATTTTTATTCTACAATTCTTAGTTTACCTATGATTTATGTAGCTAAAAATTACGTAGTTTTATTATTAATTATAATAATTGCTTTGAGTTCAATTTATTTTAATTTATGTTTTAGATTAGATATTTCCTTTAGTAATGAAATTAGTTATGTATTAATAGCCGGTGTAATTTTAAATCTATTATTAATAAAATTTAATTTAATAGTAAGAGCTTTTAACGTATTAATTAAAACAACTCATTATTTTATAAACAATAAAACTAAATTTAATATTATTTTTAGTTATTATTCATTTAATATCGTATGTTTTATTGTTTTAATTTCATTAGTTAATTGTATTGAAATTAACTTGATTAATTATGATTTAACTATAGGCGAACACACCCAAATTTACACGTATTTATTCTCTATAATCTTTGCTGTGATTTATTTAGAACATACAATTACAGATAATATTGATTTTAATAAAGTTAAAATGAATAAATTAAGCAAAATATTAAGTATTGTATTTATATTTTCATTGAGTTATACAATTTTTATTTATATAACAAATGTATTCAATCCAATATTATGTGATTCTACTAGTAGTGATAACCATCAAATTAATAGAAATACTCAAAACAGTGATATACCAAATAATGATCAAAGTAACGGTAATAATCAAACAAGTAACAAAGATTCAGCACTATCTACATCTAGAACAAATGATAAAAAATTCTTTCAAAACAATACTCAAGCAAATGTTAATATTCAAACATTTAATAGTAATTCTATGAGAATAAACGGTAAAGTAGTCTCCCCTTTCACAGGTTCATCTGATTTAATAGAAGATGAAGATATTAATTTAGACAATATGTTAATAAAATTTAATTATTATAAAAATCAATACCCGGACTTTCCAGCACATGATTTATTATTTAATAAACTTAGATTAATTAATCCTAATTTGATTCATTACAAAAAAAATTATGAAGTTCATTTATTAACATACAACTTAAATTTTAAAAATAGTCAGTTAATAAGTAATTCAGAAGTTGATTTTAAAACACTCTCTTTTTTTGATTTGTATTTTTCTTTAAAAAGTACCTTTAATAATTTATTAATTCCATTAAATTATAATGAATCTTTAAATAAATTATTAAATTATACTATAGAACAAGATCAACACAACAAATTTTTAGTGGACTTGAAAAAACATTTACTGAGTTCACCTAACAATATTTTAATTTTCCAAAACAACTTTATATATCTACATAATTCTTTTTCTACTTTAATTAAAGACCCTTTCACTAACCTGTTTAATCCTATTTCCATTAAAGCTTCAAATTATTTAGAATTATATTTAAATAATAAAGATATAATTAACAATTTATATGAACAAATAACTGAAATTAACAAATATCCTATTAAAATTGAAACATTCGATATACCATCTCAATTAACAAAATTTAGAACTCATATAAACTTAAACAATTTATTAGTAAATAAATTCAGTGATGAAATAAAATTTAATTTTTATACATTAAATTATTCACCAGATTTTATCTCAATTAACTATAATCAAATAAAAGCTAATACTTTTGTTCATTTTCCTAATTCTGATTTATTTATATATAAATTGAGTGGAAAAGAGGAATTTATAGTGAAAATCGTAAATTCTGAAATGAGACTATTTAATGCTTTATATCAAGAATATAAAGATTTTAATTTTTATAAAGAAAATGAAACTTTATTTTATATTGAAAATCCTCCTCATCTAGATTATTTTTATATGAAATATCAATATGTTCTCAATAATTCTAAAAACAATTCTCAAAACTTTAGTGTTCATTCTAACAATAATACTAATATACAACAAAAAAATTACAATTGATTTTAACTTTAATAAATTACTTAACATTTATATTCAAAATAAAAAATCTAATCAAAATAATACTAATAACACTGTTAGTAAATGGTCACCTGATTCTTCTAATGTGAATTTAAACAATGAGAATTATACTATTGGAAAATCAATTATTAGCTTAATAAAATATTTTTAAATTATTTGTTTACTTGTTGCTTTTTAATATAGGGGGGTACGGCTGGTGCCGATCACTGTTTGTTTTAAATAACTTAACTATTCTCGCTGTTTAAATTAAAATCTCTAGAGTTTATGGTAGAGCTTAAAAAGTCTTTATAGGCTTTTTCATCAGTTTCAATAAAAAGGATGTTAATTTTTTTAGCTGGTATTGTTTTTTTATTTTGAGTCAATAGTCTTTGAAAACTATTAGTGGTCAACTCTACATAAGAATAAATTTCTTGTGTGTTGTTAACATTAATCAAAATATTTCTACCAATGTTATGTACTTTGTTGTCTCCTTCTAGCACAACTTGAGTGAAGAAAGAAACATATTTAGCATTAAATTTGTTAATTCTAAAAAATTCAAACATTCTAGCTCTGAATTTAGCTGCAGTAAGATTAGTTCTAAGATTAATACTTTTTGTTTTCATTTTGTTCTTTATATTTAAATTTAAAAATTCCAAGATTCTACTACCTTTTTGGAGTCTCTCCTACAAACCAAGAAAGAGAAGAGAAGGAATGTATACTCATCTTAGACTATTCTAAGCTCCCCATGGAAGTAAGATATACACTCCTTATATATCACATCTGGTGTCTTGTCACACAGAGCAGCCACCACGCTCCTGGTTACATTGCAGGTTTTTATAAGAGTTAGTAGTAAAAATTTAATAAAAAATAGAACAAAAATTTTTAATTTAACTAGAAATTTTATTTAAAATAACTTTAGTTTATTATTTACAGAATTAAAGGTAAACTAAAGTTAGCTAACTAGTCTTTTTTAGATTTTATTACATAAAATTCTTAGAGTTATAAAAATATAAATTGAATATAAAAAATGTTGAGCAAAGCACCTTTACTTTTTGGATACTATTTAATCATATTGTTTCTAATATTTTTAATTATTTCTTGTGTTTATGTAATATATTCTTTAATATGTTTAAGTTTAGGTTATTGTTTGTTACCAAATCAGTACAAATTATTTACCTTGACTTCATGTTATATTTTATTTACAATAATAGTAGAAAGTTCGCTAAAAATATATTTTTTCATACTAAGTGCAATAGATTACCTACTTCTAATATAAAAGTGGTGGTTTGTTAGTTTACACTAAATTTAAACTAACTAGTCTTTTTCTGGTCTTATCACATATAGACCTTAGATTTTAAAACTTATAATATAAAACAAAACAAAATGATCAAAATAATTAAAAACTTAATTAAACAAATTAAAACAAATAAAACTATCTTTGTTTCTTCCTTAAAATCAGCAGCACTCTCTTTAGCTCAAATGCTATTGTTAAACCGATTACAGAAAATTAGATTTTTCAAACCAATGGTTATTTTGTTTAGAATATTCTTAAGATGGAGTGCATATACTTCAATGTTTGGTGTTGTGTACTCAATAATCTGTAAAATATTTGATTTTCAATTTGATTTAACATTCTGGTTCGCCATTCTATATGGTATTTGGCTTGTAATAAGTGAAGGTGCTCTTGATTATATTTTTGAAGCATTTGATTTAGTAGCTGAAAAAGCTAGAAAATTATATGCGAAAGTATTCTATAAAGTCTACACTAATCCTCAAACTATTGAACAAGCAAAGAAAATTAATGATCCTAACTTACAAGATTACTTTGATAAACTTAACGAAAAAGAACGTTATAAAAATCAATTAAAGGAAGAAACTTATAAAGCAGAACTAGCCAGAGAAAAAAATAAAATTAAATATTATGAAAATTTATTTGAAGATAAACAAGAAACTAAAACTAATTATTGGAACTATGTTTTCTATGGAGCTCTAATCTTATCCGTTCTTTTTGGAGGATATGTTGCTTATGCTAACTATGCCCATTGGGGCGGTGGACCGGACGGTGAACCAGACAATAAAACTCTCTGGGAAAAAACTAAAGATGGTTTTAAAAAAGTTGGTTCCTATATACCTACTCCAATTAAAAATTATTTTTGGAAAAAAGTATGGCCTTTTGGATCTTTTGAGTATGAATCTCCTCCTGCGGACCCTAAACCTTCAGTTGATCCTACAACTCCGTCTGGATCTGAACCAGACAAACCTATAGTGGTTATTGGTGAACCTAAAGATGAAAGTAGCACTAAAAATAGTGAAACACCCAAAAGTTCTACTGTAGACAGTGAAACTAAAGGAGATACTAGCTCTAAAGGTAAAGCATCAAGTGAGAAAGGTGAAGTAGACCCTAAAGGAAAAGAGACAACCTCAAATGAAAAAGGGAAAGAAAAGGATAGTGAATCTAGCCCCTCTAATCCCGCTAAAACCGCAGATGGCTACAAAGAAAGTGCTTTTGCCAAGTATAATGGGAAAATGGTTCAGTTTGGATCTCTTTCTACGGAACAAATGTTTGATTATTTGATTAAGAGACATGGTGTTACGCTTGGTTTCAATGATGAAGCTTCACTTAGAAATTATTTGGAAACTCATAAATTAGATTCAGATCGTGTTGTAGATGTGTATTTACGAATTCTTAAACACAAATTAAGTTCTCAAGGTAACCTTCTGCCTAATATATTAAACCCTTTGAATGCTGATGAGGACCCTGTTTTCTATTCCCCTGGTGGGAATCAAATAGATAGTTCAACTTTAAGTGCAGGAGAGCTTAAAGAATATATTAGTAATGTTTCTAATTTGTCAAAATCAGACGATATTGTTAAACACTACTTAAAAACTTTAGAGGATAAAAATCCAAGCTGGTTAACTAGATTGATTAGACTTTATGTAAAAGCTCTTGGTGGTAACCCTGAAGCTTCAATACGTTTACCGGACCCAGAGCCCGGAGAAGATTTATTAGCTCCAGCTGAAAGTACCTTTAATCCCGAGGAAAGATTTGCTTCTGAAAAAAGAATGCTACAATTTATAAGTCCGGAATTCGAAGGAAAAAGTTGGGAGGAAATAAACCAAGTAAGATTGAAAAATATGCACACAGCTTGGGAAGCTAGTTGGAGCCACGATTTTGATCCTGTAATGAACCATACTCATGAATCTGAAGCTGAGAAAGAAAACTGTACATTGTGTGGTGTTCAAAAAATAATCCCTGAAGCAATTAAAGGATACGATCTTATAGGAACAATAGGTCAGAAATTGAAAAGTGGTGAATTCAGATTCCTAAGAGACGCTAGTGATTACTTTGTCTCTACAACTGGGCACCAATTCATGTGTACTTGTCAATCCTGCTTTAATTTCAGAGAAGCACTTAAATGTGTTGTTAGACTGAACACTATCTTCGAAAAACTGTCTTCTGGTGCTTTAGTTGAAACTAAAGAAGTTCGTACTGTTGTTAATATAGCTAGTGCACTAAGGGAAAAAATGTTAGAGCCGACTATACTTGAGGATATTTCTTTACTGCCAGAGATTGAACCAGCACAAGCCTATACAAGTGGAACCTCTTCTACAACCACTAGTCAAATGGGCACACAAAGTGTTGAAAGTAGAGAAAGTGAAGCTGTAGCATCTAGCTCAAGTGATACTGAATCTATCAGATCTAAAAGATCTAAAAAAGAGAGATTAAAACAAAGATTTAAATCTTTTTTAAATACTCCGGTAGATAAAATTAATCCCTTTAATCTACCTAAACATTACTCTTCTTTAGCCACCCAAAGATTGACTGTGAACTCCGCAGAAAATGAACCCAACCATTTTAGTGTTCAATATCATGTAAACAATTTTAACAATTATGATTTCCCACATAAATATATTATGAAATTTCTTTATGTTGCGAAAGATTTAAATAATCATAATTTTACTAATGATTTTGTAAAACAATTAGCACAAGATCATTGTATTACAGTTAAGATTAAAATTAAATCGTGTGGTATTACTAATCTTATTGGTAATAATCATAGACATATTGTTAAATATGAAATTGTTGAAAATAGACCTTTTTATATTATTAATAGTATACCTATTGACTTAGAAAATGATAGAAGTAATTATGAGCTAACTCTTTTTTTAAGTAATATTATTATTAATTTTACTAAAAAGATTGATTACTTAGAATTTGGTTTTGGGTTGGATATTATCTTCGAATATAATTTTATTTCTATTGAAGATTATTTAGCTAAAGTTTAACTTTAACTTTTTTAAACCCCTGTAATAGGTATAATTTGTTATAGGGTTTATATTTTATTTTTACTTCTTAAAAAAAAACATGCTTTTTAAAAAATAATCACATTCTCTTTTAAATTAAAACTCCATATTTTTACGAAATTATGTGGGATTAAACATAAATTTTTTCTTAAATGTAGAAATTAGTATTTAAAATTACTACTAAAACCCTCCCTCTTACTTTGTCTATTTTTCTTTTTATGAAAGTTATTATAGGGTTCTTAACGGGGGGTGAGAATTATGTTACATTATAGTTTAAATTTTAAAATTTTAATTTTAATTTTAATGGATAAGAAACTATTAGTCTAACATATTTTCCTTTTCACCCTATTTATTGGGGAAGATATGTATTAAGATTCCATTTAGCTACACAAGATTTTTATCTTTTTTTTTTTCTGTTTGCAGGCAATAATAAACTAATATCACTATTATTTTTAAACATAGCATTTACTTTTTCCCTGAGAATTTATTCTTTCTCTTTCAATTTATCATTTACAGTAAAATTGAAGTAAGTTCTAATATATCCTCTACCTAAACCCCACACAGTGGTATCTTCCCAAATTACAAAAACAACAACTCTAGTACCTACTATGTTTTTAATAAAACCATAATAAGAAAAAACTATATTAAAATATTTAATAAAAAAAATATACGTATTCTACAATACTTTCTTGAGAAAAATAAGACCATCCTTTTGGGAAAGAACCCTTAGGTTGTCTAAATTCATATCTAACATATTTCTCTCTTGATTCGACTTTTGCTAATTTTAGCACTTTTAATAATAATAATTCTTTATTCTTGCTTTTATGGTAAATAATGACAAATATATTAATATTTCAGTAAAAATTTAACTTGTTTTAACAAATAAAATAAAAAATTTTTAATTGTAAAGTAAAAATTTAAACTACTTTTGTTTTTGATATTTAAACTATTTATTTTTAAAATTATCAACACCTAACTATAAGATTGTTTTATTTTCGGAAATTTACACTAAAAAGAGTAGTATAAAAATTTATTAATTTTAGTATAGTAATTTATAAATAATTTTGTCATTATTTTAAGTAAAATAACTTATTAAAATTTAAAATAGCTGTAATTAAAATTAATTCGTAACCTATCCTCAATATTTACCTTAAACGAATTTTCCTTCTCAATATTTGATTTTTAAATAAGATTTATAATTATTTACTACACATAGTCTTTAGTAGGTTTGTGCTATATAAAAAAAGAAAACTTAAAATTTAATATAAATAAATATATGAACAAACCGTTAACGAATAACGATTTAATATTATTTGCACCTTCAGACAAACTAATGCTCGCAAAGATTAAAAAAATAGCAGGTTATCCATGTAGGTTAACTCGTTTAAGAGCGGGACGTTACCTTAAAACAGGTGTAATTAAACATAATTATGCTGTAGACAATTTTAGTAGAACATGGACAATACCAGATGTATTAAGTCGTTTAATTATTATATACAGTAATAATAATTGGTTTGAAGTACGAAAAACTTGCGGTAAAGATCAATTAATTAAAGATAAAATAATTAGAATATTAATTGAAGGCTATATTGTTCACAATCGTGAACATTTTTATGTAGAATTTGGTTACAAACTAAATAAAATTAATTTACCAATAATGAAATTATATCATGACTATAGAAAATTTTGTATTAAAAAAATTAAAAGTCATAATCCAAAGTGTCATACTGAATTAATAAGCTTGAATACATGGTGTTTCTTCCATAAAATTAATGTTAAAATTGTTTAGTTTTAAGTAATTAAACCCTATAAGTGCTATTTGTAATAATTAAATAAAAAAAACACACAAAATGTTAAAGAAACTAGTAAATTTAATCCGAGTATTTTTCGGTATACTCTATACAGTTTTTCTTTTTAAAATTATAAACTTTTTAAAACATCCATTTGAGGGAATAAAAAGTATTTATAATAAAATAAGAAATTATTTTAATAATAAATTGGTAAATATTAGTATTAGTTAAAAAAAAAAAAATCATACACATGAGGATATATTCACTACTTTTTATCATATTAATAATTTATATAACTATGATTTTCCATTTAAATTAATATTTAAATTTTTAAACACTATGGATAAAGAAGAAGAATATTGCGTGTTATTAGAGATTAAAGTGAAATCATGTAGTTACAAAACTATTGTAGGTAATAAACATGAGTTTCCTCTTTTGGGAACATAGAAGGACAGTTTACTTCTTCTGAATCTCAAACTAGAGAGTTTCTACAAAATAAAGCTGATATTATGCGTCTTAACGCTAACTAATTAGTTTTAATTATAGGGATATTATTTATCCCTATTAAGTGCTATTTGTAATAATTTATAAATTTAAATTTTATGCCAGTATTATACAATCATTCTCCAATGTTTTCTATTGCTAAAGTTTTACTTAGACCAATCGTAGGTGCTATATTTTATAATAGTAGACTTCATAATGCTTTATGGGGTTTTACTTGTTTTGCATTTACTAATGCTAGTTTTTTTAAAACAATTCTAATTTTACTTAGTATTAGAAAATACATTTATGGTATAATTAATATACCTTCTTTATCAAATATAATTCATTCCATTAATCCTATTATTGGTGTTATTTTTGATTCTGTGTTAAAACCAGAGTTAAATAACATAAGAATTAATAATGTTCAGTATCAAATAAGTGTTAGAAGATTAATTAATTAGATTCTAGTTAATTCTTTTTGTCTTGTTTTTAAAGTTATTTTTAGAACAATATTCAAAGTAATTTTTATACTAATTTGTTCTACAGTTGCTTTAATTTGGGTTGCTACATTTGAAAATGCTAGAACCTTAGCCTCTGTAGCTATAGAAATGAAAAATATTATAGTACATTATTTAAATATAAATTTACCTGTGCCGAATAAAGTTAGTACAACTAATAGTTGGTCTGTAAGTTTATATTATTTTATTAAAAATATTAAAAATGTTTATAATAATATTAAAAATTATTTCTTTAAAGAAGAAGTAAATTTACCTCACGTTGTTAAATTTGAAAATAATGTTTATAATCAAGAATTAGATTCTTTAATTAATAAAAATAATCTTAAATTAAGTGATCTTAATTTATATAACAATAATCTTTATAATGATTCTGTTAATTTTATTTATAATGATCTTAATAGTACATTAGTTGAGAATATTATAACTAACACTGATCTTATTAATAATTTTTTAGTAATTGAAGATCCTTACGTTAAATTCTTATCTTATTTCTTTAATGAATTTAACTTATTTATTTAATAATATTTAACTCAGAATAATGAAATTAAGACAGATAATAATAACACTAGTTATAGTTATAGCTACTGCTATGATTACTATATTCCCTTTGGGTTTATTAAATAATCTAGAGTCAGTTAATATTGTTACTAGTCAGAATAATACAATAATTAACAATCAAGTTTCAACTAGAGATTTAAATAATATAACTTCTAATTTCAATAATACTAACTCTACAGTTATTTCTAATAATGAGACTTCTCCAACTAGTTGGATTTTAGCTGTTGCATTATTAGGTGGTGCTGTAGTAGTTGGAGGTTTAACTGGTATAGCTTATTGTTCAGGAGCTATGGATATTTCAACTACCTCTGAACCTGGTACTTTTGAATTGGCAGAAAGAAATTAAATTATAAATAATAAAATTAAATAATAAATAAATAAAATTTTATTAAAGCCCCTATACTTAGTATAGCTTAATTGGTAAAGCAAATAAATAACTAATTTAACCTCTGGATATAAAACTAAAATATTTTTTATATAAAATATTTAAATTTTGGTTATTTTAAACAAAGATTTTAGTTCGAATCTGAATACTAAGATTTTTAAAAAGACTAAGGATTAATTAAAGAAAATAAGATCTAAACAAGGGGTAAAATTATTTATATTAAATTTTATTTTCTTTTTCTTTCATACTTATAATTTAAGCCAAAAAATAAATTTGTTTTTATTTAGAATAAAGTGTAACCTTATCGCCTTGTGGGAGGCTCCTTAAAATTATTTACCTTCCTAATTAAATATTTAGAATTTTGAATTTTGAAAATAAAAAAAATTATTTCTCAAAAACCCCTATTAATAAGGGGGATGTATTAACAAAATTAACCTGCTAATTTTAAATAAAGTAGTATACTATCTTTACTTATTTCAATAATTTTTTCTAATTTGTTAAATAAACTTATTTATTTTATCAAAATCAGCTTGAATAATTAAAGTAATTTCTTCATTAAATTTAAATTCATCACAATAATTAAGAATAGTATTAAATTGTTCTAGTGGTAAATTTACATTAATAGCTTCAACATTTGTAATAATTTCTTTTTTAACATTTTTACTAATATTCATTAAATTATCAAAATCACAAAGACTTAAAAAAACTAATAATTCAAAAGAATAAAATAATCCTGTATTTTTATACACTTTACAATTATTAAATCGAAGTGTTTCAGTAGGATATTTTGAAAGATGATCTACAAATTTAACTAAATCTAATTTTTTAGTATATTTTTTGGTAAATTTTCGAATAAAAAATAGTTTAAAAACAGTATGTTCATTATTATCATATAAATCTTCCATTATTTCACTCAAATTATTTTCAAAGTTATTATTTAAATAAAGATTTTCATATACTTTATAAATACCATTAATTTTACTATTAATAGACTTACTGTTACTATTATCCAATATTACCACAGGTTTGTCGCCAGAATAAATATTATCATTAGGAATATTTTTATCAATATTATTGTTATTAAATATAACATTATTCTTAACATTAAATTTATTAAAACAACTTGTACTAAATTTACAATTCAATTGTTTTTTATTAAATAAATTATTTTGTAATCCTATAAAAATTATTGAATTTTTACTTATATTTTTAATGTGATTATAAACCAGAACATAATCATCAATATTCATACCTATTCATATGTAATATATAGAGTACCTAATTTAAAAAGTATTAAAACAATACTTATATAAATTAACATTATTTTTGTAAATTTTTCATTAATTTCAACACTAGTAGCTGAATATTTATTAAACCAAGCTATAATATTTTTACTAAAATATTTATTTATTAAATTTGATAAAATTGTCATAATTAATTTATAAATATATTTATTAAACAGTATTACTAATAATATTATTAGTAATATAATTTCTAATACATTAAATGTAAATAAAGCATTTAATAAAGTTAATAAGGGTATATGAGCATCACCACTCTCAATAATACAAGGAATCATATCTTGATCAGGACTAGGGATTCTTTCTACATTAGGGTCACCATGTTTAGAATTTTTAATTGAATCAGAAAAATTAGCATTTTCAACTATAGCTTTTCCAGCTTCCAATCCTAAAATAGTCCCAGCAGTAGTAACACCACTTACACCTGCAATTACAGCACCTCTCTGTAAAGGAGGCATTCCAGCTGTGGCTTTAAAAGCAGCAACAGCTGCTTTTCCACTAGCTGCTCCAGCACCTATATATGGTGCAATTTTTTTACCACCTTCAACAGCAATATCTTTACCAGCTGAAATTAAATTATCACCGGTTTCTTTCTCCACTTCTAATTTATACATTCTTTGACCTTCTTTTTCAATTAAACTTGCACTAAATATTTTTTTATCATTATTACTATTAAGATTCTCATCACTAGTATTATTGCTATTATTATTATTAATATTATTATTATTATTATTGCTATTATTACTACTATTATTAATACTATCGTTACTACTATTAGTATTGTTATTACTATTATTATCATCAGTACCTTCACAACTAGCTTGAGATATTAAATTAATATTGAAACAATCACAAATTATTAATGCTACAATAAAAAGAATGTTAAACAGAACAAATTTTTGTAAAAATCTAACTAATTTATTATTAGAAAATTTATAATTATTTACAATAAAACTAGAAATTAAAACAGATATAATAAATGAAATAATAAAAGCAAATAATCGAGACACAGTTAATCCCATAATAAAATTATAACCTATAAAACATAAGAAAATTAAAGAAATAGCATTTAAAATAAATTGTTTAATTTTATCTTTATTATTATTATTATTATTATTATTATTATTATTATTAGAATTGTTAGAATTATTAGAATTATTATTGCTATCTAATTTAGTAAAATCAGAACTATTAGAATTTTTAGAGTAATTAGTAGAATAAAATTTTACAGAATAAAGAGAAAAAGATAACAAACCTCTATGTATTCGATTATAATTTGTATTAAAATTACAACCCAAATTAAAGTAAGATCTACTAAATAATTTTTTGTACTTTTTTTTTCACCATCATGTTTATTTATTATAAAAAGTTTTTGGCGAATTTTGTCGTGCCGATATTTTAAATATCCCAAAAAGTTTCGGTAAAACTAATCCAATACTTTTCACAAAGTTTGTTAAGGCTAACTCAATCTAATAATTAAATAATTAGTTTAATTAACTTTATTAAATTTACTTTCTATTAAATTAAATTTACAAATTTATAAGCAATGTAATGAAAATAGAAATAAATAATAAACATTGAGTTGTAATATCTATACCAACCTTTAATAAAATTTCACTAGAGGAAGCACTAACTAGAATAAAATTAACTATAAAAGCTGAAATTTTATTTACGAAAGACAATTTACAAATATAGATAGAGCAGTTTAAGGTCAGAAACTTACTCAGGACCTACCGAGGGTATTAAATTAAATTAAAAGAGCAACCTTTTTATTAAAATCGTATCGTATTAACAAAATTGTTAATAATTATTAACTCTTATAAACAAGTTTCTCTATATTTGATCTGGTTTGAACCCTTTCACTTTTATATTATCTTATTTAAAAGATTCTTTATTTTATATTAACTGATATATTTTTGGTTTTAGTAAATCTTTTATTTTCAAATACACATATACGTTTATTGTTATTTAGTTTCAGGTCATAATCGCTTAATTTAACTGATAGAATAGCTCTATTCATATCTTTAAACCATTTTTCATGTTTTAAAGTATTATGACTAGATTCAACTAATAAATTTTCAAGGTTTTCTAAAGAAACTTTATCTTTAAATCCTTTCACTTTAGTTTTTTCTAGTCCTTCTGTGTTTAGAGTTCCATAAACTTTTGGTCCTAAACCAATGAATTTATAATAAGAATCTTCCAGTTTAAATTTACCCAATTCACTTGAATTAACTAAATAATCTGGCAGTTTACCTATTGTGTATGCAGAGTCCGTATCTGAGTAAAGAAGAATTATATCCTCTCTATTTTTTACGAAACTCATTTTATAGCGTGCAAAGGAGGTAACTGCTGAGGCTATAGCTACATTTGAAAATATTCTATTGGCTTTATCTTTTTTACCAACTAAAATAAAATCCCCAAATTTTACCCAATCATCATAAGATGAAGCATTAAATTCATTTTTATGAATGAATTCATATGACAATAGATTAGGATCAATACCGAATCTACCATATAAACTGTTCATTAATATTTTAAGAATATAATTCATTGGGTGTGATTTAGGATATTGTAATCGTAAATTATAAAGGTCCGTAACAAATTTACTGAATAAATCATCAACTTCAAAAATAAAACCTTCTAGAATTTCAAATTTATAGCCTACTTTCATTGCATTATCAATTTCAAATGAAGTATACCACCCAATCCAATTTCCAGTGGGATAAATTGCTTTACCTTCTTGGTGTATTGGTAAAATAGGGTGTTTAATATCATCCGGTGCAATAACTTTAACTTTATAAATACCAAATTTAATTTGATATTCATCCATTAGAGTAATATCACCTTTGAAATATCCAATCAAATCTGTTGGAAATAAATTCTCTTTCATTACAGATGGATAAAGTGCGTTAATATCATAAGAATTAACAACTTCTAAATCGTCTGTATTTTGAGCTTTTATTTTATCTTTGATTTCATTAACAGTAAACTTACTATTACTTTCAGGTACATATAAATCTACATGTCCTCCAAAATAAGATTTAACTAAAATATTATATAAATCAGCTGGTAAGTATGGAATAATTTTATCTTTCAAATAATTAGTTCTAAAAACTCTCATACTAAGAGAAGCAGCAGTAGCTGTTTTAATAATGTCTACTTTAAAATATTTTAACATCAAGTCTCTGAAAATTATTATTATTTGATATAATAAGATACAATCGTTTAGACAATAACTATTAGTTACAATTTTTAATGACCAATTGTTATTAAAATTAGCTTTGTAATTATTATAATCATTTAAAGAAACTTTTTTAGCATCAAAATATTTATATGCTGGTACTTCTCCGATATAGTCCAAATTATTTTATTTTCATTTGGGAAATAATATGGATAAATACCTTTATGATTATCTAAACTAAATTTATCAGTCAAATTATCCAAACCTGATAATAAAACTAACATAGAATCTAATAAAGTTAGTTTATATTTTTCTCCATTTAAATTATATATTATTTTAATACTTATGAATTTACCATCTTTATAGATAGGAGTTAAGGTAACACCTTCTCTTTGTAATAAATGTTTAACAATGAAAATAAGATCAAATTGAGCACTATTATGTGCATACCAATAAGATTTATTGTTTTCAGCGGTTAATAAATTATCAAAGAAATTTTCTATAAGATCATCGCTATTTGGAAAATCACTTAAATATAAAGAATTACTTTCTAAACCATCAAACATTGACACTGAAAGTAAGTTAATAGAACCATTGTCTCCGTAATATGTTTCGAAGTCATATGTACCTATTTTTACTTTATTTTTAGCATCTGGTATTAGAATAGATAGTACATTTTCTCTAACATCTGTAGGATTTCCTTCTTTATCTAGCACAAATGTTTTAGGTAAATAATTTTGATTAAAATAGAAGTAAATTTTATTATTATTGAAATAAATAGTTTCTTTACTCTCAATAAAATATCTAGAGAAATTATTATAAACTTTGCTATTATCTTTATCAATAAAATTAAAAATCAAACCACTTTTTAAGAATAATTTAATATCTTTTTCACCAGGTTTAATATATTCTACCAAAATGTATTCAATATTATCATTAAAACTAATGTTTTCAATTCTCAAAATTTTTGTGTCTAATTGAATTTTAATTTTTCCCCAAGTATCATAATCTATATTCCATGGAATATCAAAATAGTTAGGTACTTCGCTTAATCTTATTAGATCTTTTTGGTTTCTTTGAATTCTATCATAAATTATTTTATTTGATTCTAACCAATTGATAATTATTTTATCTCCAGTTACTGGATGATAACCATAATCGTGATCATTAAAATATTTAATTACATTATTAATATAATTAACTTTATCTTGGTTATTACTCAAATTAATGATAGTTTTGTAAAACATAGTTTTATATTCAAATACTTCTTGGTAACTAATTTTAACTAATACAAAAATATAATTAGATCTAAAGTTAGTATTATTAAAGAATCTAAATAAGTATTTTCTTAAATTAACTTCATTTAAATTATGTTTTAATAATATTTGTTTAGTATTAAATCTTTTCATTTTCATTATATTTTAATATTTAAATATTTGGTTAGATTTTATAGACGGTAATACAATTACCTCACCTAACAATTGAACATCTTTTTAATGTTTTAGGTTGAAAGCCTGAATAAGGTGACTCTTAATTATAAGAGCAGGGGACTCAAGTCCATTTATTTTTTGCATAAATATATTCAAATTGAATATATTTAATGGTCATATTAATTAATTAATACACCAACTGATATAAATCAAAAGAAATTTATTAAATAAATCAAATGATAAACACAGTTACACAATCGCTCAAATTTTACTTCGCGCGAAGAAAAGTTTTCTCTTTTCAAAATTTTAGCCTTTGTAAGATTCAAACTTACTCCTCTAGATAAAAATCTAGTATGCACTCTTTACACCAATTATGCTATTAACAAATAGTGATTTTATAAAAATTGTTACTAAGCTATTGTTATAAAATTTATTTTTAAACTCTCTTATAATATTTTATAAAAAGAATTAAAAAGACTTTAGTCAAATTTATCCCTCCAACATCGTATCTAATTTGGTGTTAGTGTGAGGTAAAAGACCCTAATTAATTCCATGTAAAAATGAAGGTGTACTTTGAATTGGGTATAGATATACCTACTTTCATTAACTGAGCAGTTTTAAGTCAAGTGTCGAATAACATATTCCAAGTTTATTTTCTTTTACAATTAATAAACAAAAATTGTGATGAAAATTTCTATATTACACATCGTTACTTTTATAAAAGATTACTCTGAGACAGAATCAGTATTCTTCAATAAACCATTACCTGGACATTTAGTTGATTCTAAAAAAGTTGGAATGTTTAATCTTGAAAGAGTTTTGACAAAATTTGTAGCCTTAGGACCTAAAGTTTATGGAGGGATTGAGATTAATGGTAATGAATTTACTAAAGTTTAAGGATTAAAAATTAAAATGAGTGTGAATCTATTAGAAGTATTATAACATATTTGAGAGTAAATAAGATTTGAGGAAGTTAGATTTTTCTTGAATATATATAAAATCAAGTGATTTATAAAAATAAAACAATTAAAATTTTAATATAAAAGAAAAAATCAAGATTGATAGTGTAAAGGGTGCACGCTTAAACTTTAGGTAAGCAGAATAAGTTCGAATCTTATAATATTTGATAAAAAATTTTTTAATCAAAAAGCGCCAAGAAGTCGAAATTTTTAGGTCAAGAAGGCCCGGTTATATAGAAATATATGATTTGTATCTACCTATTTGCTAGAACAACCTAAAAACTTAAATACTAAAAGGTAATAATTTTAAGTTTGGTTTATTAGCAGGTAACCGAAATGGAACCTCAGAGACTATACGGTAGATATCTATAAAATATATTCAATAGATAAAGAAATAGTCCAACTCTATTAGAAAAGATAGGGAGAAGTAGCTTGTTATATATATATATCAGATGATGATAAATGCACTAAAAAATTTAATTAAATATTTAGAAGATTTAGGATATAATACTACAGCTATTGGTAACAATTTAAAAAATATTGGAAAATTATTATCTAAAATTTTTCTTTTAAGTTATATTAGCGAAATGAAATACATAAGTCCATTTTGGAAAATAATAAGACTTATGACTAAATGGAGTATATATACTACAATTCTTACAAGTTTTAGTTCATTTATTTTATCTTTAATGTCATTTGATTTTGAATTAATATATTTAATAAATACAATAATTGGTTTCATCACTGGTGCCTATATTTTATTAACTGAAATAGATTATGATATGTGGAATGATATTTTGTTTACAATTATAAATAGTTATAATAAAATATTAGCTAAAATTATCCTTAAATTAGAAAATTTACCTAATAAAAGTCAGAAAGTTTTAGATAAAATAAACAAAATAAAAAATATGTTTATCAAAATACCTTCTGATAAAATAAATCATGAAGTTTTATCTGAAATTCCTAAAGAAGTTAAAGATAAAATTAAAGATAGTTTAGCTAAAAATCAAGATAAACAACCTATTGATTATTATTATATTGAATTAGAAAAAATGATGGATCCTGAATATAGAAGAAGAAAATTCAGAGAATATCTTAAAGAAGAAATGGAAACTAAATATAGACATTTATTACCAAAAGATAAACTTCATTTTGAAAAAGCCTCATTCAATTTTTATGATTATTTAACATTCCAAAATCTAACTATTTTATCTTTCATGATTTTGGCTCCTACCTTAAATTATTTTTTTCCCTGAAGAATTTAAAGAAATTAATGAAATTTCTAAAGAAATCTCTAAAAAATTAAAAAATTATTTAAATCTTTATAATATGATTAAAAATGTTTGGGGAAAATTCTCTAAGAAAGATAAAACAAATGATACTACTACTACTACTACTAAAGATGAAAAATCTATTGGTTCTAACTCAGATATAGTTACTGAAGATGAATTATATGATAATACAAATCATAATATCATTGATTCACCCAAATCAGATAAAACTATTGTTCCTGGAGATTCTACACCAAAAGCAGAAAAAATTATTGTACCTGAAAAAGATACAAGCAATTCTGATGATGCTGAGGAATCTTCAGACGAACCCCATTCTGAGGAGGAAGTTTTTGATAGTGAATTTGATAGATTTTTCAGAATTCCCCATTCAAGGAAATAATTTAGTTTTAAATGTAAGGATCAAGTTATTTATATTCCAAACAAATACCATTTCTATGAGAGTTAGAAATGCTTGTATTTGAATAAAAAGAAAGTTTTTCTTTTATTTAGCCCCCATAATGTAGTATAACTTAAAGGTAAAGTATTTAGTTTATATACTAAATTGGTTCGAATCCAATTACTACAAAATATTTACCCTGCTCGAGATCTAAAAGTTTACGCAGAAAGAAAAACAAAAATTTGTGTGTATTGTGAAAACATAGGATTTAAGCAAGTTCGAAATAGGTGTACTTATTGTGGTCTGTCTTAAAATTTGTCGTCTCTCATAAGTATCCCTTCACTAGCATATGAAAATAAAGTCTCTTGCTAAAAATATTTGTTACCGCTTAAATACGTTTGTTTTTAAAATCTATCTAATTTGTCCTTACTTATAATAACTCCCTAAAGAACTCATCTAATAATAGAACCAACGAGCCTCTTCTGTATATCCCTACCTGCTTTTATATTCAAAATTTTCTTATTAATTATAAGAAAAAAAAATTAAATTATATAATTATATTAAGATAATATAGATTATTGTAAAAATACCTGATTATATTTAATTTCACAAATATATATGTACATAGGGGGTAATTAAACAAATCTATATTTTTGTTTTAGAAAAAAAAAAAAAAATCGGTAATAAATTTTTTATATTCATCTTCGTTAGATTCTTTATAATACAAAGTTATTTTATTAATTTTATCCTCTTTACTTTGATTGTATAAACATTTTTCAATTATTAATTTAATAAATGCTTTTATATCCTCTTTATCTGTAATATTTACTGTAAATTTATCTATTGAACTTACTAATTCATAATTTTTATTAAATATTTTTGTTATTACTGTAACATAATTCAAAAATTCAGTTTTTTGAATTTGTTCTAAATGATAACTAATACTATCTTTAATACTAAAACTATTTTAAATTCTTTTTCTAAAAACTATTGATTTACTTTTCATATTTATTTATTTCAAATCTTTTAAGCTACTATATAGTTTTCACTCCTCTCTAGTAGACAGGAAGGAGTACTCAAACACTAATGTTAAGTCCATTTAAGACTTATTTAGTTATTTATTAAAAGCAAATTAGAAAATTAATATATAAGAATGGATATAAATATGGAAATCTTAATATTAAATAGCATTCGCTTAGCTGTAGTTAGTAATATTGGTAATTACCTTAGATATAGTTTTACACAACATAAGAATGCAAACGGTAAAATAATGAATCCTTTACTCTGGAAGATGCAAATGAATATGTCTGGTTGTTTGTTAAATATTTTGAACCACGTTTTGCAAAATATAGTAATAATATTGATATTAAAAATAAAATTGTAGTAGTTAAATTTATTTGGGAAGATGCAACCGTGTGGGTGGATGAATCTTCATATAGAAGATTAAGATTTTTTAGAACATACTTTACATTTGACTGTTCTGAAAGAAATTTAAAATCTAAAGATAAATTTATCTCTAAATATTATAATTCTTGTCTTAGAAATAATAATAGTTTTATTAGATACAATAGATTCATCCAATGCCAACCATTTGATATTATATTAAATAATATTCAAATTGAAATACAAACTAAAAAAACTTAAGCTAATAATTATCTTTATATCTAACTTTTTCAATAAAAATTCTTGTACCTTTATATCCGAGATATGTCTAATTTCTCTCGGTGTATTAGCCTTTAATACATTTATATTCAGTAATTGGGTGAGAGATGGGGGTATATTGTATAGGTAAACTCCTAATGTTATGTTTTTTGTTTTTGTTAAAAGGGTGACAATATAAAAAATTTTATAAGCTATATAGTGTAAAGAGTGCACACTAGAACTTTAGGCTAGTAGAGTAAGTTTGAATCTTACAATAGTTGATAAAAAAATTTTTAATCAAAAAGCGCCAAGAAGTCAAAATTAAAAAAGAATAGCTTAAATTATGACTAGATGGCTGTTCTCTACTAATGCCAAAGATATTGGAACACTATATTTAGTGTTTGGTCTTTTTGCAGGTATGATCGGAACTGCTTTTTCTATGATAATTAGATTAGAATTAGCTGCACCCGGTGTTCAATTTTTACAAGGTGACCATCAATTATTTAATGTAGTAATAACAGCACATGCTTTCATAATGATATTCTTTATGGTCAAGTAAAATATTTATTTTTAAAGTAAATAAATTTATTTATTCTAGTCTTTAGAATAAGGTATGGCCGGGTTATATAGAAATATATAACTTTCATCTTGCTATATGCTGGAACACCCTAATAGTTATATTTAGAAGCTAAAAATTTTATAATTTTAAAAATAAAAAATATATCAAATTAATTAGAAAACAGAAATAATTGGGTTACCAGCAGGAAACCAAAGAATTCTTTATTGACCTTTACTTTTGTTTAATTTAATTCAAACAAGGTAAATTTTAATTATTTAAATTAAGAATTGAGTAGGATCCTCAGAGACTATATGCAAGATATCTATAAAATATATTCAATAGATAAAGAGATAGTCCAGCTCTAATAGAAATTTTAGAGGTTAAAAGTATGCCTGCTTTAGTAGGTGGTTTTGGTAACACAAAAAATTCTATTTTTATTAAATATTTTAACAATAAAAAAGATAATCCTTTAAACTATTACTTACGACAAATAATGTTTACCTCCTCATTTCAGAATCTTTCAAATAGTGAGGTTTCTAAATTTAAATCAAGTAATAAAAATTGTTTTGTAACTTTGGATAAGAAAGATAATATAACTTGTAATAATGATATTTTAGGTTCTTATTTAGCTGGTTTAATTGAAGGTGGTGGTACTTTTGCGGTACATAATAAGGAATCACTAGCTAAAAAATATTATCCTATGATTATTGTTGTTTTTAAGAAAAACGATCTACCTTTAGCTCAATTTTTACAAAATATAACTGAATGTGGTAATATTTATATTAAATCTGATAGAGGTTATGTACTTTGGCAAATTCAAGATATTGTTAGTGCTTTTACTGTAGTAAAATTAATTAACGGTAAGATGCGAACACCTAAAATAGAAGCACTGAAACGTACAATTGATTGGCTAAATAAATATATTGAACTTAATAAATTAAGTAACTTCCCAAAAACTAATTTAATTTTGTCTAAAATTCATCAAATAGAATTAAAATCTTTAGATCGTTCTCCAATTGAGAGTAATAGTTGGTTATCTGGTTTTACGGATGCTGAGGGTAATTTTTCTATAAACATTCATAAACGAACAAATAACAAAAGTACAAGAGTTCAATTATATTACCGGTTGGAAATTAGACAAACTTACCATAGATTAGATTCAGAAGAAAATAAAACTAGTTTTTTCTCAATTATGTCAGTCTTAGCTAAATTTTTAAATGTAAATGTGTATAGTAGAAGCAGATGTTTAAACAATAAACAATTTTATAGTTACACTATTGTAGCTCAAAATAAAAATAGTCTTAAGATTATTGTAAATTATTTTTTAAATTATCCACTTTTGTCTTCTAAAATTTTAGATTTTAAAAATTGGCTTTATATTTTAGAACAAAAAAATGAAATAAGCCAACATTTAAATAATCAAAGACTACCTAATTCTTTTTTAGATGAAGCAACAAAAATTAGAAAAGATTTTAATAAAACTCGTACAACTTACAACTGGGATCATCTTAAAAATTGTTACTTAATAAAAATAGACTAAATAAAAATAGTTGCCGTGGTTGATTGTAAAGTCGATCTTATTACACCACTGTTTGCGAGAAAGCCTTAAAATCACAACATAGAACTAGCTGAAAACTTAAAATAATTTATTATTGAAAGAATCAAACAATAAATAAAAATAGAAATTAAAAAAATATTTTTTTTTACTTTTTTTGTTTCTAGAGTTATATTAAAAATATAATTATTTTTATAGTATAATTTTATTTAAAAAGCGTACAGCAGTCTTAATTATTATTGTGAGTATTAAAATATTATTATTATACTTACCTAATCTTAATTTACTTTATGTTTTTAATTTAAAGTTAAACTTTTCTGTATAATGTAAATTATATTAAGTTTTATATGTATTAGGTAATTTGGTTAAGAACCGTATTTTTGTTATAGGTAATTCGCAGGAAACAAAAATAAATTAAATTAAAACATCCTTAGCGACATAATTTTTAATTTAAAATAAAAATTGAATTGTTTTATGTCACAAAGCAAAACAACGATTAATTGTTTTTAGTTTTTGTAACTTATTTATTTAACCCCTTTTTTTATACTTCACCAAAACAAATAAGGTAATAAAAAAATGAAACTAAACAAAAGGTTAATTCTTGTTTTATATTAATAAAATTTAATTTATTGTAGGATCCTCAGAGACTACACGTGGTGCGGTAAAATTTAAAACCTTTTACCTGAAGAAATAGTCCAAACATATTTGAAAATTTATGATTTAATGAACTATATGTTACCTGTTTTAGTCGGGAGTCCTGATTACTTTTTTTATTTAACTAAGCTATTGATCTCTTTTCATTTTATCGAGAAACTAAAATTAATGCGCGGCAATTGTTCTAATTTAGAGTCAGAAAGGAAACTCAACCCAGTATCTAATTATTCTAATCTGATGGTAAAAAATAATCATTCTTATTTTATAGGGCCTTACTTAGCTGGTTTGGTAGAAGGAGACGGCCATATTGTTTTATCTAAGATATATCAATCAAAGGGTACAATAAGTTATCCTTACGTAGCTATCACTTTCGTTAACAAAGATTTACCTTTAATAAATAAATTATTAGAAAATTTTGGAGGAAGACTTAGATTTAAAACCAAAGAAAATGCAATAGTGTGGACAATAAGTAAACATAATGAATTATTAAGTTTTATAAATTTAATAAATGGTTATTTAAGAACACCTAAAATAATTAAATTTAATAAATTAATATCTTGGTTTAACAAAAGATCTCATTATAATATTCCAATTTATTCACCTGATGATAGTGATTTAAGTACCAATGGTTGGTTGGCTGGCTTTATAGACGCTGAAGCAGGCTTTAAGGTTCGGTATACTGAAAAACGTATAGACGAAAAAACCAAAAGAGTTTTAACTAAAGGTAGAATAGGGGTTTGTTTTGCGTTAGAACAACGACTAAAATTATCTGATAATAATAATGAAAATGGTTCATATAAACCTATAATGTTAAAAATACAGTCTTTTTTTGGTATAACAACTGAATTGAGAACATCCAAACATAATATAGACAAACATTATTGGATAGTTGAAGTAGTTAGTCTTAATAAATTAAATTTTCTAATTCAATATTTAAATAATTTTCCTTTGTTAACTGCTAAACGAAATGACTATGAAGATTGGTTAAAAGTTTGCAAATTAATAGAAGCTAAAATACATTTAACTGCAGAGGGCAAATTATTAATTAAAGAAATAAAATCGAAAATGAATAGAAAACGTAAAAATTTTCACTGGGATCATTTAGCCTTTTTAAATAAAGTGCAGTAGTCCTAATTATAGTAACCCTATAATTAGAATCGGGTAAATTGCAAGAAAATTTTATGTTTATGTTTGTTTAGCTAATTATTAATGCTGTAATATCTTTTGTTACTTAATTATATTTATAAAATAAGAGTTATTGGCTTTGTGTAGTGCAGCAGTTTAAATAAATGAACATTAAAATAAGAAAATTTGCAGCGAAGTTTAATCTAGCATAAGTTTTATATAATTATAACTATTTTATAAAAAGGATTAAAAACGTTCAACGACTAGAAAGTGAGTAGTGCTAACAATAAACTTTCCAAGAAAGCCCGACAACTTTATATTTTTATAACGTTGATGACATAGTCTGAACCACTTTGTGAAAAGTGGAAATAAAAGATAAAAAGCTTTTATGTTAACAATATTGATGGCCTTCCCTCGATTAAATAACATCTCATTTTGGTTGTTACCTCCTTCTTTAATCTTGTTATTACTTAGTGCCTTAGTAGAAAATGGTGCTGGTATATTTTGTCCTAACGTTTATAATTTAAAGTTGTAAACGTTATGAGACCTGTGCCAGAATAGTAAGTAATTACTATATAGAACTTTACTATGTGCTTGAAAATCCTAAAAGCTTAAATACCTAAACAGTTTAAAAAAGTGGGTAACAATTTTAAGCTTGTAACAATGGACAATTAGCAGGTAACCAAATAAAATTTATTAAAATTTTTAGTAGAAACCTCAGAGACTATACGTAAAGCTCCTTAAACTAAGGATGAAGAAATAGTCCTTTATTATTTGAAAAAATAATAATCAAATTTTTTCTTGCAATTATAAAATTTTGATAGGTGTTTTTATTGTAAGTAATAAAATATTTTCAAGTCATTTATATTTAAAATTTATATTAAAAAAGTATTTTAAATATTATATTTTTAATCCAAAAAGACTAGTTTCCTATTCTAATAGTTTATTGACAAAAAAATTAGGTTGTGAGTCTGTCTTACAAAACCAACTAGGTTTTTATTTAGCTGGTTTAATTGAAGGTGATGGTTCTATAATAGTACCTAAAACTATTCGATCTATAAAAAATAAATTATTATATCCTGTAATAAAAATAACTTTTGTAAATAAAGATTTACCACTTGCTAATAAAATAAGAGAAGTCTTAGAAAGCGGTACTTTAAGTTGGTCACCTAATAAAACTTATGTGAATTTATTAATACAAGATACTAAAACTTTATATTTCTTAGCTAATTTAATCAATGGTAAAATGAGAACACCTAAAATTGAAGCTCTTCATAGACTTATAGACTGGTTAAATAATAGACCTGAAAATAAACAATTAATTAAATTGGGTATAGATTCTAGCGCAATAAGCTCTAATAGTTGGTTATCTGGTTTTATAGAAGCCGATGGTAATTTTTATAGTAGTATTAATTTAAATTCTAAAAACATAGTTGATTCGGTTAAATGCTATATGAGAATCTCTCAACGTAAATATTACCACTTAACAATACAAAATAGTAATTATACTAATTCTTATTTGCCTATTATGGAAGAAATAAAAAATTTTTTAAAGGTCTCTCAATTAAAAGTAATAAATAGAAATCGAGATAATTTTATAGAACAAGGGTATGAAGTTAGAACCGTTAAAAACGATTCTTGTGAGATTTTAATTGATTATCTTACAAAATACCCTTTATTTAGCTCTAAACACTTAGATTATTTAAATTGGTTAAATATTATTGAAGTTAAAAAAGAAAGCAAAAATAAACCTAAAACTATTGAGTATTCTAATTTTATTCTTAAACTAAAAAAAAAAATGAACACTTCCAGAACTATATTTAATTGGAAACACTTAGATAATTTTTACTTTAATTAATATTTATTATTTTTTTATAAAATAAAAATAACTTATAAATATTTAATTATAAAATAATTGTAAAATAAAAATATATTTTTTTTGACAGGTTGGACGGTTGTGATTTTTTTACTAATTTATTTGCCTGAATTAGTGATTTTGGATAAGCTGTCTTATTATAGTAATATAATATATGAAAACTCTACTCGATGCGAGGAAATTCTTCAAATCGGAAGTAAAAGCTCATCTTATTTTATACAAGATAGAAAAATTTTTACTGACACGGAGATTATTCGCCTGGTTAAAATTTTATTTAATAATAAATATTTTAGCCATCAGAGACTACACGTAGGGCATCTTAATTTAAAAAAAAATTTTTTTTCAATATTACATAGATTCTCTGAAGAAAATAAAAGTTTAAAAAATTTTAAAACTCTTAAAGCTGTAAAGGTTAATAAAATTTCAATCTCTGAAAATAAAGATTTATTTTATCAATGGTTGGTAGGTTTTACAGACGGAGATGGTTCTTTTTCTATCATTCGCCAAAATAATACATGGAATTTGACTTATAAATTAGGTTCAAGTACATATAATTTAAGAATTTTACATTATATAAAAAAACAATTAAAAGCAGGGAATATATATATAGAAAAAAATACAAAAAGTGCCCATTTTAGAATTCGAGATTTGCAAACTTTAAATAAAATAATTTTTCCAATTTTTGATAAATATCCTTTATTAACAAGTAAATATTTTAATTATGTTAAATTTAGAAAAGCTTATAATATTTTAAATAATAAAAATTTAACTAAAGAAGAAAAAGATAAACTTATTAATGAAATAAATACTTCAATACCTGAAAATTATATTTCACCTGTTTTTACTTCATTAGGACCTGAGATTCAAACAATAAAAAATTTGATTAATTTTGAATTTTGTTCTAGTGTTATGAGTAAATCATGGTTAGTTGGTTTTACAGAAGCTGAAGGTTCTTTTTATTTAGTTAATAAATCTAAAACTAGAATAATACATGCATTTGAAATAAATCAAAAATTAGATGAAATTGTTTTAATTTGTATTAAACATTTATTGCATATTAGTACTCAAGTTCAATTTAAAAAAGTAGTTTATTATTCTCTTAGCACAACTAATTCTCGTGCTATTGAAAACATTATCTTTTTTTTTAAAAATACAATGAAAGGTATGAAATCAGTTGAATATAGAATTTGGGCTCGTTCTTATTTTAAAAATAAAGGTAACTATATAGCTTTAGATAAAATTCGAAAGGATATTAGAATTATGAGAACTAAGTATCAAACACTAGAAAATTTTAAATTTTGACAAAAAAAATTTTTTTAATAAGATGAAGGAATAGTCCAAACTCTAGTGAGAATTAGAGAGTGTAATGATAGTACTGTTATTTAATGTTAATATTTTTTTTTCAGTATGAGATTGCCAAGTAAAAAAAGTTATCCTCCTTTAGCTAGTATTCAATCACACTCAGGTGCTTCTGTTGATTTAGCTATTTTCTCTTTACACTTAGCAGGGATCTCTTCTCTGTTAGGTGCTATTAATTTTATAGCTACAGTTTTAAATATGAGAGCACCAGGTATGTCTTTACATAAATTACCCTTATTTGCTTGGGCTATTTTTGTAACAGCTATACTATTATTATTATCCTTACCTGTATTAGCCGGTAAACTCATTCTGCCGGCTTTAAATCCGACTATATGCTGGAAACTCTTATGTACTGTTGTTATTAATATAAGACAATCAGCAGGAAACCTATTTTGTTTGGACGATTTAGGGCTCCTCAGAGACTATACGTTGGAATGTTTGAATCTTCTCTGGTTATTTGAAATGACTAAAGAACTAATAAGTAAAGTACTATCTTTAGATTTTATTATTAATTGTCAACTCAAATCTTATAATTTAATAGCTAGTATTTCTTGTTTTAATTTAAAATTAAAATTAAAATTAAAATTAAATAAAGATAAACGTTATTTTAAACAAGTTAATAATAAAAATAAAGAATATAATCCTTTATTTTGTTCCTATTTAGCTGGTTTAATTGAAGGTGATGGAACAATTATAGTACCAAAAACAGAAAGATCATTAAAAGCTAAATTAAATTATCCTTCAATACAAATATGTTTTGATCTCAGAGATTTACCTTTAGCTATTATGATTCAAAAAGAATTAGGTAAAGGGTCTGTTTCTAAAACAAAAGGAGTTAATGCTTGTCGTTTAACTATTAATGATTTTGAAGGTATTATTTTATTAGTTAATTTATTAAACGGATATCTTAGAACACCTAAAATAGTTATGTTTTATCGATTAATAGATTTTTTAAATTTAAGATTCCCTGAATTAAATATTTTAAAAAAAGCACAAAATTCAAGTTCTTTAGATTCTGATGCTTGGTTGTCTGGTTTTATAGATGCGGATGGTCATTTTCGTGTAAATGCCACACAAAAATCAGTCACTTGTATGTTTGAAATAGTTCAAAGCTCTAAAAATCATTTAGGTTTAAGTAAATTAGAGATAATGAAAGAATTATCAGTTTTTTTAAAAGTGAATTTACGGTGTCAAACTAGAAAAAATAGAGTAAATTATTTAGAATACGCAATTAAAACTAATAAAATTGAAAATAATTTTATTTTAATTTCTTACTTAGAAAAATATTCTTTATTTTCAAGTAAATATCTTAATTATAATGATTGGAAATCGGTAGTAAACTTAATCGCAAATAAAAAACATAAGACAATACAAGGTAAAGATGAGATTAGATTAATTAGAGAAGGTATGAATAATAATAGAACTCAATTTACTTGGGATCAATTATTATTATTTTACAAATTACAAACATAAGATATAGTCCCAGCCTTATTGAAAAATAAGGAGTATTCACCTTAAACAAATAGTGGTATTAACCTTATGTTTTTGAGATGTAATAATTGTAAACAATATAAAAAAAAAAATAAAAAAATTTTTTATTGCTCTTTAAAAAAGAGAAATGATATTTTTATTGAGTATCTTTTCTATAATTAGAAGCGGTTATTAAATAATAACCAAATTATTACATCATGAAGTAAAGCTTAGTGAATCAAGATAAACTAGGAATAACAATGTTATTAACAGATAGAAACTTTAATACTAGTTTTTATGATCCAGCTGGTGGAGGTGACCCTGTGCTTTACCAACATCTATTCTTAATACCTGACATTACTTTTGCTTTTTTAACTAATATGCCATTGCTTATTGTGTCAAGTTCTAATTCTATTGATTTTGATTTTACTAAATTTAAACAAAATTATAAATTATTTTACGGTGCGGATGCTCTTAATAATATAACTGATGAATTTTTAATTTGGTTTATAGGCTTTACTGAAGGTGACGGATCTTTTGTTTTATCTAAAACAAGACAAAATGTTTTACAATTTGTAATAACTCAATCAACTGAAGATATAAAAATATTAGAGTTCATACAAAATACCTTAGGTTTTGGTAAAGTAATTAAACAAGGTAAAAGAACATCACGTTTTATTGTTCAAGATATAAAAAATATATACTTATTAATTTTGTTATTTAATGGAAATATTGTTTTACCAACGAGAAAATTTAAATTTAGAGCTTTTTTAAATAGTTTTAACGAAAAAATAAATAAAGGTAAAATTAAATCCTCTTCTATTTTTTCTTCAAATAATAATGAATTTAAATTAAGTTTTAATTTGTCAGATTTAACGAGTCCTAACGTAAATAATGCAAATTTGAATATTTTGAATTTAGCAAGTCAAAAACAAGTTAAGTTAATAAAATTTGTTGATTCTAAAATTTTACCTAGCTTAAATAATAGCTGGTTATCAGGTTTTACAGACGCTGAGGGTTGTTTTACAGTGTCTTTTTTAAGCAAACCTTCTAATGCCTTTAGATTAAGATACATTGTTTCACAAAAAGGAGATGAAAATTTACCTGTTTTAAGTCACTTAATTTTATTATTTAAAGGAGGGGTAATAGAAGCACACTCAGCTAAATCTAATTATTCTTACATTTTATCTGGAAAAGATAATTGTTACAAAATATATAATTATTTTAATAATTTTCCACTTAAAACTAAAAAAGCTCAAAGTTTAGAATTGTGGCAAAAAATTCATGATAAAATTAATAATAAAGATCATTTAAATCCGTTATTAAGACAAGATTTAATAGAAATGGCTAAAAAAGTTAATTCTATTAAGCGAAAAAGCAAATAATGTTAAACACTAGGAATAAAGGATACGGTTAAACGTAAGTTTTGAAGCTGTCAAGGCAGATGTTATAAAAATTTTTTTAAGACCTTTAACAGCGAACATTTCATTAATTATACTTAATGGTGTGCCATATTCTAGTCCAATATTTTAAATATTCTAGTCCAATATTTTAAATATTGTAGCCCTTGACGAAGGGTTAAAACAAAATTATTTCTTAATTTTGTTTGGCAATACCAGTGAAAACGGTCAAACCTTACCTAAGCAAGACCGTCGGTGCCCTCTTCTTAAAAAAAATTTTTTTTTTTTACTCTGTTATCTACAATTGTTTTAGCATTGAATGCTAAAAAGACTTAACTAATTTAAAATTTTAATTTTAGTTATATCAATATTGTTTACTAAACAGTTTAATTTGAGTAAAAACACAAAAATAAAAGGTCCAAAGAGCGGAATCGCTACAGACTGGGTCACTGGTAGGTGCTTAAATTCTCTATTAAATATAGTGATTTTTTTTTTACTGTGTTTAATTATTGCAGGTTTTACAGTGCTTAATGTACAGTCGTATTCTTCCGGTAGCGAACTCTATCGTATTATGAACTACTTTTTTTGTCAGCTAAACATAATTCAAATTTTACTAAGGTTTAAATTTTAAATTTGAGAAGAATAGGGTTTTTTGGTCAACAGTGGCCCGATTCAAAGTCAATTTTGAATATGAACTGCGCTATATGCTGGAAATGTTCGACTTCTCTTATTACTACTATGAATATAAGTGATTTATTACCAAATCGATCCCGTTCTAGTAAAAATGTAATGAAGATAACACAATCAGCAGGTAACCAACGACGCTTTATAAGCAGTTTAGTAGGAACTTCAGAGACTACACGCGTAGCAACTTATCCTAAACACTTTTGTGAATGGCTAGCAGGTATCATTGATGGTGACGGTAGCTTACAAGTAAGTAAACAAGGTTACACTAGTCTTGAAATTACTATGGGACTAGAAGATTTAGCTCTTCTTCGATTCATCCAAAATAAATTAGGTGGAGGTATAAAAATGCGAAGTGGTGCTAAAGCTTACCGTTACCGTTTACATAATCGGGCTGGAGTGATGAAACTTATCCTTTGCATTAATGGACAAATTCGGCACACTTCACGTCTTGTACAATTACACCGTGTTTGCCAACAATTGAATATTCCTGTGCTCGATCCTGTGCAATTAAATATTTCAAGTTATTGGTTTGCTGGCTTTTTTGATGCAGATGGAACAGTAGGTATTAGCACGAAAAATCATTGGCCTCAATTAAGTATACGAGTTGTAAATAAGCTACTACAAGACATACAGTGCTACAAACAAGTTTTCGGTGGAAATATTTATTTCGACAGTAGTCAAAATGGTTATTATCATTGGTCTGTACAAAGTCGTGAGGATATATTAAATATTCAAAATCACTTCAAAGGTAAATGTAAAAGCCAGAAGTCACACCGATTCTTTCTAATCAAAGAATACTACAATCTGCGCGATTTAAAAGCATTTCAACCTGATAGTATTCATCATAAGGCTTGGCTAGCTTTCATAAACAAATGGAATAAGTTGAAAATATAGTCCAATCTCTTTCTACAGTAAATTATATTCTGTAGAGAAAGAAGCACCCAGAAGTTAAAATTATAAGCTTCTTAATGTTGCTATATGCGGGAATAACTTCATTTAGTTTTAAATACTCCAGTTTAGCAAATAATTTAGTAACAAAGTTAAAACAGAGAAGTCAATCCGCAGGAAATTTTGCTCCTTCTAATACTACTAATCTTACAACTCAAAAAGTTAATAATTATTTAGAGGAAGGTTTATATTATATAAATAATAATAGCAAGAGCTCCTCAGAGACTTTACGCAACAAAACTAATACTTTCATTAAACAAGTTTCTATTCATGTGCCAACTCATTTAAAACCTAAAAATGACAATGATTTTGGATATTATTTAGCTGGTATAATTGATGCAGCAGGTAATTTTTCTATTAAAAATTCTGATTTACAATTAGTAATAAAATTTAATGAATTAGATGCTTCTTTAGCTTATTTTTTAAAACAAAGATTAGGTTTTGGAAGAGTTTTCAAAATCAAAAACGAAAAAGCGATAATTTTTGTAGTAAGTAAGTTACAGGGTATAGCTAAAGTAATTAATTTAATAAATGGAAAAATAAGAAGTCAAAATAAATTAAATCAAATAAGAAATAATGTTTTATCTAATCCTTATTTTTCTTCCGGTTTTTTTCAGCCTAATACAACTCTTGACTTAAATCAGGTTGTGAATAATCACAATACTGTTAAAATTTTTAATTTAAATGAGAATTCTGATTTACAAAATTATTGGTTGTGTGGATTTTCTGATATTATTTCTAAGTTTAATATTCAAATTTTAAATAGTTCTACTTGTAGTATTGATTCTGTTCCTGAAATAAGATTAACTTTTCAATTAGATTATAAAGAAATTGAATTGTTAACTCTAATTAAAAGTTACTTAGGAGGTAATATTAATTATAATAAAAATCAAGATTATTATTGTTATAATACTATAACTTTTGAATCAGCTAAAAAAATTATTGATTATTTTAATCAATATCATTTGCTTTCTTTAAACCATGTTAATTATTTAAAATGGAGAAAGACTTATGTTATAATTCAAAATAATGAACATTTAACTGTTTCAGGCTTTAATAAAATAATTAAAAATCAAAAATCCATGAATAAAAATTAAAGAATGAAATTAAAGTTTAAGATATAGTCCTAACAAGGACGTGAGTTCTTGAGAGATTTCACTAATTAATCTTATTTTTATTTTTAGTAAATCTTAAATAATTGTTATATTTTAATTATCCCAGCTTTTGGTGTTGTTAGTCATGTAATTTCAACATTTACAGGTAAACCAATCTTTGGTTACATTGGTATGGTTTACGCCATGTTCTCTATTGGTATATTAGGGTTCATAGTATGGAGTCAGCCGGTGGCTCTCCTTTATTGTGAAGTAAAGGGAATAAATCTCGCTATATGCTGGAACAGTTTTATGCTAGTAAATACTTTTTATAGTAAAAATTTTACTAGTTATACTCAATCAGCAGGAAATCTTAATGTTTTGAGTTCCTCAGAGACTAAACGCGAGAAATCTTTCAATTTTGATTTGTTTAATTCAGAACGTAAGTCTTTAGGTTTGAAACCTATAGATTTTAATTGGTTGACTTGGTTTATTGGTTTTACTGAGGGAGATGGTGCTATTTTATTAAATAAAAACACACAAATAAATTCTACTTCTTCACGATTACGGTTTGTTTTAACTCAAAAAGAGGGTAACATACTTTATGAAGTTCAAGAAAAGTTAGGTCTAGGAGTCGTGCGTTTTTATTCTCAAGGTAAAAATGGATATTTTCGTTTTATTGTAACAAAAAATAAAGAGCTCTTTATTTTAGCTCTATTATTTCATGGTAATCTTGTACTACCTCACCGTATTAGTCAAATTGCTTCTTGGGTTAGATTCTTAACTGAAAAGAAATTATGGAAATATGGTTCAATTCAAACTGAACCAGTGTTCCCTACACTTAAAGATAGCTGGTTCTCTGGTTTTACTGATGCGGAAGGATGTTTCAATGTGAATATTTTTGCAAGGCATAATACCTTAAGTGGAAGTAGAGTCAAACTTCGATTTGTGTTAGATCAAAAAAATGCAGATGAAATACTAATTTATATTCGTAATTTGTTTGGTTTTGGAAGGGTAAGTCTTCGAAATAAAACTAATAATGTTTCTCGGTATTCTGTAAATTCTTTCAGAGGATTAAAATCTGTGCATGATTATTTTATTACTTATCCTCTAAAAACTACAAAAGCAATTTCATTTCTGAACTGGTGTAAAATATATAATATGTGTTTAAACAAGGAACACCTTAATATAGAAGGTCTAACAAAAATACGTGAAATAATTAAAACAATTAATGTTAATAATAGTATTAATCTTAATACAAGACCTGCTTCAATAAAAAAAGAAAACCCCACAAACAAATACATTGAATTGAAAGATTAAGAGATAGTCCTATTTGTTTTTTTGTAATTAAAAAAGGAATAATTGTTTCAATTTTCAAAATGTAAAAAAACTAATTTGCACCACATGTTTACTGTAGGGTTGGACGTGGATAAATTTGTGTTCACGGAAAAAATCTTGCTATATGCTGGAAACTCCCGTTTTTGTAGTCCACTCGTATTTGTTGCGTTAGGGAAAATCTACTTAAAGTTTAATTCGGGACAATCAGCAGGAAACTTTAGTTTTAGTACAAAAGCTACGGCAAGAACTAAAAATACTTATAATAGTTATATTAATCTACCTGAAATCTCCGAACATGTTCCTAAACATAAATCTAATCTGACTGATATTGATTTTGGTTATTTTTTAGCCGGTTTAATTGAAGGTGATGGGTGGTTTGGTAAAAAAGAATTACACATAATTTTTGCTGAAACTGATATTTCTTTAGCTTATTTTATAAAAAAACGAATTGGATTTGGTAATGTTTACAAAATTAAAAACAAAAAAGCAGTAAGATATATCTGTAAAAATGCAAAAGGTTTATTTATTATTTTATCTTTGATAAACGGAAAATTAGTAAGTAAGCCTAAATATGATCAACTAATAAAACACAATTATAGTGGTGATTTTAACTACACTTTATTACCTCCTTCTAATAATTTAACTTTAAATAATTATTGGTTAGCTGGGTTTGCTCAAGCTGATGGTTGTTTCCATATCAGTGTTGTAAAAAGTAAAACGCATAAAACCGGATATAGTGTAAGATTAGAATTTTCTATAAAACAAAATGATGCTATTCCTTTAAAGCTTTTATATAACACTATAAAAATGGGAAATCTTTCTCAATATAATTCTGGAATATGGTGCTATAAAAGCACAGGTTACAAAACAGCAGCATTGTTAATCAGTTATTTTGATTCATTTAATCTTTTTGCAGGTAAATATGTTAGTTATCTTAAATTTCGAAAAGTGTACATTATGATTACTAAAGGTAGACATTTAGAAGATAAAGGTATAACAAAAATAAAAAGTATTGCAACTAAAGGTTCCTCAGAGACAAGTACGCAAGAAGTTTAATATTAAAAAGTTATTTAAAGCAATTACAATTTAAGGCGTTAATTTTAATTGTCTAAATTTGCTTTATTTCTATTTTAATTTTATTAAACTAAGAGACTGTCCATTTTTTGACAAGAGCTTACTTTACAGCAGCTACGTGCGCCATTTCATTATTTAAAATCTTGAGTATAGCTTTAAATATATATAATTATAAATTTAAGGTGAAAAATACTCCGCCTTTGTTCTTATCTAATAATAAATTATATAATAATCTTACACACAGAAAGGAAATTAAACCCACTCAAAATAAAAATGAATTAATACTATGGAATCATAAAAACAATAGTTATTATAGATTACAGAAGGGTATTTTAACTAAACAAATAAGAGATGGGTTTTATATTACAGATTATCATAAAAGTATAATGATTGGCTTATTATTAAGTGATGGTCATATTCAAAAAAGACAACATTGGAATCCTAGAATAAGCTTACATCAAAGTATAAAAAACTTTGAATATCTGTGGTCTGTGTTTAATATATTATCTGTATATTGTTCAAATAATCCTTATTTAAAAAAAACCATAAAAAGAGGTAAATTAATTTTTAGTCTAGAATTTCAAACTAGACAGTTAAAGTCTTTAAATGAGATTTATAAACTTTTTTACATTGAAAATAATAAGATAAAAAGTATAACTTTTGAACTATTTCAATATATAGATTATATTGCTTTAGCACATTGGATCATGGGGGACGGAGCTAAAAGAAATAAAGGTGTTATTTTATGTACTGATTGTTTCTCTATTAAAGAAGTTGTTTTGTTAATGAATATCCTTTTGGTAAAATTTAATATAAAATCAACTATTCATTTTGACAATAATAAGGCTAGAATTTTTATTAATAAAGTTGAATTAGATAAAATTAAACCATTTATTAAACCTTACTTTGTAAAAAGATTTTTATATAAAATAACTTATTAGGGTGTAAAGCATTAAACTTAGGTATTCAAAGTAATTTGAAACTGACAATAGCATGTTTAAAAAAGAGATTTATTAACTTTTTTTAGTTAAATGGTCATCTCTGAGCTACGATTTTCATGGTAAAATTAGTATTCGAATTTTATATTATAAATAAATTTTTAAAGTAATAGTTCTATAATTCTGTTCTCTTCTGAAAGTTTTACTTTTCAATTTGAGAGCATTTTTTTGGTCTCACAATAAAAACAAAAAAATTTTTTTTTGGTTTTTGGTTTATAATTTATTTAGTATAAATAAGTATTGGATTGGGTGAGTAGCTGCATTCAATTATTAAGAGCCAATAATTCGAAAGTTAAAGGGTTTTACCTAAAAAAATATTAATGGATTTTAAATAAGAACTTGGGATCAACCTATTTCCGAAAGATTTAGGTTGACGGAGTTTCCATAGTAAATAATAAAGATAATAACTATTTTTATCTAAAAATTATTGAAGGGAAACAGCCTAAATTTTATTTAGGTGGAGAGCCGTATGCATCGAAAGGTGCACGTACGGTTCGGGAAAGGCTTTTTAACTAATCTCTTTAATTTTATTTTCATTAAGATGGTTTACAACCTATTGGTTTAGTTACTGAGAGGGTTAATCTGCTATTTCACAATGGTAATTGCGGTCAATTGGGGCCCTTTTTAAATATATCTTATTTAAATCGAATTTTGCCATATGCTGGAAACTCCTAAAAACTTGAATACTCTTGAAAGGTGTTTTATTTTAACAAGATAACTTACACTGTTTACAGTAAAAATTTTAAGTTTGTTACAATGGACAATCAGCAGGAAACCAAATATTGGTAAACAAAAAACACAATAAAGTAGGTTCCTCAGAGACTAGACGCAAAAGAACTGTAATAGTTTAAGGTATAGTCCTATTTTTCTTAAGAAAATCACCAAAAGGGAACCTTACTTAACTCTAAATTTGTTAAACTTCGTAACACACAAACTATCCCCCAACGTACACTTTCTTTACAGCAGGGAGTGAAACCAATAAATCCCCACTGGATAACTGGATTCTGTGATAGATCTGCATCTTTTTTAATTATACCTTCCTTGCGCAAATCTAATAGTAAATGGGAGATAATAACCACTTTTGAGATATTAGTGGAGCTTAAAAATAAGGAAGTTTTAGATCGTATTCAAGGTTTTTTTGGTGTTGGTAAAATTTATGTAGTAGGTAATAGAGTATATTACCGAGTTACTAAAATTGGAGATCTGTGTAATTTTATAATCCCTCACTTTAAATCTTTTCCCTTATTAAGTAGAAAATCCTCTAATTTTTTATTTGGTGTAAAGCTGTTGAATTAATTAGTGCCGGTGCACATAAATCAATGACAGGTGTGAGGGAAATTTTAAGTTTGTATGAACGTTATACTATAATTTTAACTTAACTATTTTAGCAGAAGGATGGAAACTAGATGTTTATAATAAATTGCGACATACTTTTGGTTTTTCACGGAATATTCTGGAATTTGAGATTATAAATTTAATCGCTGAGTTTTTTGTTGCAAAGGCTTTTATTAGAACAGACAATAGTCGAGTGGACGTGATTATCTTTAATCTAGAAACTTGTGATTATCTTATTAGTTTTTTAGATAAGTACCCACTTCAATCTAGCAAATATCTTGAATATTTAATCTGGCGGGCTTTTGTTATTAAAGCAAAAGCTTTTAAAAACTCAAATGCTAAAAGTCGAAGTAAACTAGATAAAATTCTTTCCGATTTTTTTGTTTTAGCTGAAAGACTAAAAAATATTCGTGGTTAAATTAAATTTTCTTAAGAAAAAAAAATAGTCCAACTGGAATTAAAATCTTCTCTTGGTTGTCATTCTCCTTCAGCAAGAGAAATTCTAGTCAAATTACGTACAAATCTGCTTATCAAAGGAAGATAACAAATAATTATTTTCAAACTCTCTATAAAAATATTAAATTTAAAACAATAGGGTCCTTCAATCGAAGCTATCATAATATACCCTCTAATCAAGCTACTCCAGTTAAAGTTTATGAAAATGCTGATTTGGCAAAATCTGAGATCATTTCAGATAATAAAGATCAATCAGGTGTATACCGGTGGGAAAATCTTTTAACGGGGAAAAGTTATGTAGGAAGTTCTGTTAATTTAAGAAAGAGATTTTATGATTATTACAATTTATCTCAATTAGAAAAACGAAGAAACAGTTCAATTATATACTCTTCTTTATTAAAAAACGGTTATTCTAACTTTAAATTGGAAATATTAGAATATTGTGATAAATTAATCGTTAGAGAAAGAGAAATTTATTATATAAATTTACTTAAACCTGAATACAACATTTTAAATAATGAAGGATTGGGTTATCTTCATAATGAAGAAGGTATAAAAAGTCGAACCGTTTATAAACATTCAGAATTAACTAAATTTCAAATTAGTGAAGCTGCCTTTAGTCGAAAGGAAAAAAGTAATCAACTATTGAACAAGGACTTGGCTTTGCAAGAAACAACTAATTATACTGAAAAGTATAAACAATCAGATAAATTGCAAGCACACCTTACTTCTTTAATAAAATCTAATAGTCACAAAGTTGAAATAACTAATCTAGATACAAATATAACAACTAGTTATGGTTCAGTTAGAAAAGCAGCTAAGGGACTTAATATAAGTCCAAATACTTTAAGAAAATATAATGAAGGAGAAAAACTACTTAACAATAAATATAAAATTATTATCAAAAATAATAGTTTGAACTCTTTTCCAATCGAACAGGCCCTACCAGGGGAGTTTAAAAAGCAGAATATAAAACCTAAAATGACTAGAGATATGACCAGCAGAATTGTAAACAAAAACTTAAGCACAATAAATCTTTTTAATAGATTTCCTAGAGCCAATAAAAATTATTTGCCTTCAAATAATAGTTGTAAAGATTTAGTGGTATTTGGTTCTAATATTTTTAGTACAGTAGGTTATCCTGGTTATACGATTATAGTTAGACACATGATTAAAATACCTAATACTATTTTAGCTGGAAACAATTTTGACATAAAATCTATTTTAATAGGTATTATAATATCAGATGGTTGGTTGCAAATAAATAAGTCAGGTAATACAAGGTTTTTTTTTAAACAATCATTAGATAAAATTGAATATTTTTTGTATGTTTTCAATAAATTTAGTCATTATTGCTCAAGTTATCCTATGTTATCGAAATCTAAAATTGAAAATAAATATTTTTATGGTATTTATTTTGCTACTAGAACTTTACCTTGTTTTACTTATTACTATAATATTTTTTATAATAAAAAAACAAAAATAGTTCCTTTAGACTTATATTATTTATTAAACTATGAGGCTTTAGCTCATTGGATTTGTTGTGATGGGACTAAAACTTCAGGAGCTCTTACTTTACAAACACAGTCTTTTACTATCAAAGAAGTAGTGTTTATTGTTAGTATTTTAATATATAAATTTAATTTAAAATGTAGTATACACATGCAAAGAAATCAGCCTACTATATATATTAGTACTAAATCCATGCTAAGTTTACAGCCTCATATTTTACCGTATATTTGTAAATCTATGAGATATAAATTAAATTTGCCTTTTAAAGGTTAAAAATAAAACAAAAAAATTTTGTTTGTTTTTGTTACAAAATTTAATAAATAAATTATTTGATTTAATCTAGCTAGCTCTAGAAAAAAAAAAGCAAGTTATAATTGTTTAAACGTTTTTTGTTTTTACAGTTCTGAGGTGGCAAACTCGAGGGAAATCTTAAGTTTAGAATAAAAATAAATTTAAGACTATCGTCGAACTAAATCACAATTTGGAAACTGTTGTGTAAAAGCGTAGAGGCCAGACGCCACATGATCGCCTAACTATAATAAAATTATTGCTGTAAATTAAAAATAAAATTTTATTTTATTTTAGTGAAATTTATTAAAAATAAAATAGTGCAGTAAAATTTAATTATATATGGGATTATAAGGAATGGTCCATTTCACCGGTAACGGGTTTTAGATGTAACAATCTAAATAGGTATAAATTAATATGTTTTTATTTAATTCATTTTTATACTGAGAAGATAAGCCAGCTGAAACTGAAAAGTTTAAAGGCCTAACTATGAGCTACCTGCTATGGGGGAAGTATAAGAGTAACAAGTCCTTTACTTTTTGTTATAGGTTTCTTAGCTCTATTCACATTAGGTGGAGTAACTGGAGTAGTTTTAGCTAACGCAAGTCTAGATAATGCTATGCACGATAGAATTAAAAAAGATCCTTATTATGTTCATAAATTTTGGGTAGGGTTAATGGACGGCGATGGGAGTGTTCAAGTTAATCATTGGAGGTCTAAGTTTCTTCAATACAGATTGGAAATAAAATTAAGAACCTGTTTTGAAAATATCGCAATGTTGAATTTAATAAAACGTTATATTGGAGGTAGTGTTAAATTAGTTGGAAAGGATAAGTTTGTTATTTGGGTTGTAAATGATAAAAAACAAATACGTAAAATGATTCAAATTTTTACTTATTATCCGCCTTTAACATCCAGATTAAGGGCACAACTAGCCTTTATGTTAGAATGTTTTAAACAAGAAAACGTTGATTGGTATTTAAAGACTAGAAATAAAAAATATTTAAACTATAATATTAAAGATCCTAACTTTGATAAATCCTATTTTAATGAATGGCTATCTGGTTTTATAGAAGCAGAGGGTTGTTTCTCGATTAGAACTAAAGATAATAACCATTCGTTTTCTATAGGGCAGAACAAAGATAAATATATTTTAGATTATATTAAGAATTATTTTAATATTTCAAATCAAGTAAGAAATATAAACAATAAATTTTGGTTTATTGAAGTTTACCGTAAATCAGTTTTATTAAAAATTATAGACCATTGTATTAAATATCCTTTACTAGGAGAAAAAACACTCTCATTTAATAAATTTAAAGATCTTTTTAAATAAGTGTTGTGCTGTCTTACCACTGTGATAAATTATACCCAATAATTTGTCGGTAATATTTAAGTAATTTAATTTGATTGTTTTATTATATATTGCTAACGGTAAAATCTTTTAAATAGAAAATTAAAGCATTTCTACACTACATGTTTAAAAGGCTATACCGTGGAAACCAAACTATCCTATTTAAAGTTAATATTACTAAAAAAAAAGGATAGAAGTAGGATCCGTAGAGACTATACGTGGTAGTCGAACGTTAATTAAGTTTAATAATTAGATAAGATATAGTCCGATCCTCGTTGTGAAACGAGTTCAGTTATTAAACCTTTCTTTTTAAAAGGTAAATAATAACATTATTGTTATTAATAAATATAATTTAAAATACCTTGCTTTAATAAGTGTCAATAAAGAAGGTAATTTGACTTATTATGTAGTAGGACATTTCCATTATGTACTATCAATGGGGGTTGTATTTGGATTATTTGCAGGTTTCTATTATTGGACACCTAAAATAATAGGTAAAAAATACAACGAACTATTAGCTAAAGTACATTTTTGGTTATTGTTTATTGGGGTTAATTTAACCTTTTTCCCTATGCATTTTTTAGGTATTTCGGGTAAATTTTATTCTTTATACTTTAATGAGATTATATTTAATATATTTAGAAAAATGTTAGTTTTTATTTTAGTTAATTTTTATTTTATCGTTGATGAGAAATTTTTACTTTATTTTGTTGATTTTCAAGATCTTACTGTTTTATATTTTAATCTTGTTCCTCTTTCTATTTCTGTGAAACATAGACGTAATAAGAATGTTAACTTTCCATTTGGACCTCATATAAAACCGCAATGGTTAAACACTCCAATAAGAGTTTATAGTAATCCTAATTATTATAGAAATTTAATAGGATCTGAGAATAGAAAACGATCTATTATTTATCAGTGGGTAAATCTTATAACAGGAAAAATATATGTAGATAGTGCTTGGAACGGTTCAACAAGATTATTAAGTTATTGGAGGCCTAGTTTTCTAAAAAGAAATTATCCTATTTATCATAATTTAAATCATTACGGTCTGCATAATTTTGCTTTAGCTATATTAGAGGATTTAGGTACTTCAGGGTCTGTGACAAAAGAAATTTTATTATCGCGAGAGCAATTTTATTTAGATATTTTATTTAGTAAATATAAAAACATTGTTTTAAATTTGGCTAAAGTCGCAGGATCCACTAAAGGTTTTAAACATAAACCTGAATTTGGTTTAAAACGATTAGGTAAATTAAACCCAATGTTTGGGCATACTAAATCTAAAATTTTTATAGAAATGCAAACTAAAGATAGAAGCGGTAGTAATAATCCATTATTTGGTAAAACAAAATCAGCTGTTACTTTAGCTAAAATAACTAAATTAGTTTATGTTTATAATTGCGTAAATATGTCTTATCTCGGAGAATTTTCAACTGTAAATTGTTCTAAACAATTTAATATGGGAAAAGACACCTTAATTAAATATATTAAAAGCGGCTTACCTTACAAAGGTAAAATATTTAGCCGTAAAAAACTTCATTAAAGTATTTATTTTGCCCCGGTAATATGTAATATGTAATATGTAATAAAATTTATTTATATATTACCGCTAAATTGGGTGAATTGCAAGAAGTACCTTAGTAAAGGTTAACTTGCAGCTTATCTTATTACGAAGTATTATTTTATATTATATTATATTATATTATATTATATTATATTATATTATATAAAATAAGTAATAAGCGAGTTCAACGATTAACGAGTGAGTTACTTCAACAATAATCTCGATACAAGCGCCCAACAATAATATATAAAAATTTATATATTTATTGATGACATAATCTGAACCCAATAGTAATATTGGGATATAGGGTTTAAATTACCCTATGATAACAAATTGATGCCTAGAAGAATACCAGACTATCCGGATGCATTTAGTGGATGGAATGCTGTATCTAGTTATGGATCTATTGTTTCTGTGGTTGCAACTGCTTTATTTGGATATATAGTATATGATTTATTCATTAACGGTAAAGAAGTTAGTGAAAATCCTTGGGCTGTGCCATCCTACTTTACTACCAGTAAAACCTTTTCCAGTGAAACAATTACATCCAACTCTATTGAATGGGCAGTTAAAAGTCCCGTTCCGTTTCATGCATTCAACATGCTACCTGTTCAATCTTAAACAAAGATTGGCTAATTTAAAATCTAAGTTAAATTTTAATCTAACGTTTTATTATTTAGAATTATTTTTTATTTCTCAAAGATTAGGTTTAATTTTAATTTTTATTTATATGTCATTTATATTTCATTATTTATTGTACTCAGTCGTTGCCCCTGTATTATTACTAAAAATTTTTGAAATTGTTTCACCTTTATGGTCCATTTTCATTCATGTTGACTCTTTATTTTCTTTAAATATTGTAGATAGTTTACCTTCGTTTGTTTTTGCTCTTTATCATATGATTGTTTATTATGATATAAATTTTATTCTTAATAGTGGATTTGCCTTTTTATTTGATGGTTTGAAAGAATCGCCTAATTATTACTCTGAATTAGAAATAGGAGAAAAACCTTTAAATTCTTCTCTTTTTAATACTAATTTTAGTAACCATGTTAACAATATAGAAAATTTTGCTAATAACAATCCTAATAATACACATCCTGCTATTTTAGAATTTGAACAAGCAAAAGCTGAGAAAGCGGAACTTGTACAATTTATTAATAAAGATTTAGTTAATAATTATACTCCTATGGAGGTTCTAGAAGATTGCAAAGAAGAATTTGCAGCTGTTCTTCAAAATCCTAACGCCACTGAAGGTGAAAAACTGTTAGCTTCTTGTAATATGATATATATTGACGGTGTGATGCAATTTCAAAATCCTGAAATTGAAACATCTGATATCAGTCAGAATCACATAAGTCAACTAAGACATGGTTGTGCTAATGGTCAAAGTTTAGCTTATACAGATCAGAATTACGGCTATGACCTTGAACCTGAATCAACAATAGGAAATTGATTATTTGTTTTTAAAGAACTTAAATTTACTAGGGATTCAAATTTATAAGTTTTAAATTTGTTTGGTAAAACCAATTAGACAAAAACAATTTTTTTTTAGAATAATTTTATCTTACCAATATTTTTAAAACTTTATCTGAGAATAAATAATACATACAATTAAATCTAAAAATATATTTTTATTTTAATCCCTTATTTAATTTATTTACAACATAAGTTGATTTATATCAATAAACTTGTAAGTAATTAGATTAGACTAAGTTAAAAAAAGTGGTTTTTTGTTTTTAGTTAATTAACCCCATTCATTCTTACCTTTTCATTTAAGGTTTTGCAACAAATGATAAAGAGAGCCTATTTTCTTAGGACTTCTGTCCTTAATTTATAGATTAGAATAATCAAAAGATCATTTTATTGTTCTAACGAGAGATATTATATATGAAGTGTTGAAAGTTAATTTATTTTAATTTTATTTCTCTTTATATTTTTATATCCCTTTTTGTTTTTATAGCATCTCATACCCCTATGGTTATTAGCAACTAAAAAAAATGAATCTTGCATTGGCATTATTTTTAATAGGAATATTAGGTTTTATTTTAAACAGAAAAAATATAATCCTAATGATAATTGCAATTGAAATTATGCTTCTAGCTGTAACATTGTTAATACTTATTTCAAGTTTTGGTTTTGATGACAACATTGGCCAAACTTTTGGTATTTATATAATATCTATAGCGGGAGCAGAATCAGTAGTAGGTTTAAGTATTTTAGTTGCTTATTATCGATTAAGAGGAAATATTTCACTTAGATCTTAATGTATTTATCGATATTAATTTTACCTTTTCTAGGTTCATTAATTTCAGGATTAATGGGTAGAAAAATAGGTGTGACAGGTGCACATTTTATAACTTGTACTTGTTTAATACTTTCATCCTTACTTGCCACAATATCTTTTTATGAAGTAGGTATTTGTGGTTCACCAGTTTCAGTTAACTTAGTAAGTTGGGTTGATTCTGAGTTTATGTCTATTTCTTGGGAATTTTTATTTGATCAATTAACAGTATATTTATTGGCTCTCTATCTAACGGTAGAGATTGGAGCTGTGTTGGTATTAATCCAACTGTATAAGATATTTATTAAAATAAATTTTATTTTATTTGTAAAAAGGCTAAGTTCTCTTTTTGTCTGCAATGCCCAGGTCGAGAGACCTCTCTTCACTTACTCAAAAAATAAGGCTACACGGTTGACAACAAATATAAGGAAATATTCCACTTTGAACCGGTACGATTCGTTAAATGAAAAAGGTTCTATTGACTCTAAATTTTTAGAGTGGTTTGTAGGGTTTACAGATGCTGAGGGGTGTTTTATCATAAATCCTTTTTTAAAAAAAAATAAGTTGTCTATCTCAAGTTTTGTATTCAAGTTTAAGATAACTTTGCATAAAGACGATGAAAAAGTTTTAAGAATTATTAAAGATCGATTAAGAATAGGGGGTGTTCGGATATATAAAGACGAATGTATTTTTACTATTACAAAACAAAAAGAGATTTCTATACTAATCTCTATTTTCGATAAATTTAATTTAAACACTTCAAAGTATCTTGATTTTTTAGATTTTAAAGAAGCTTATTTTTTATATTTTGATAGAGCTCCTAATTTAAACCCTGATAGCATAAAGGATCGCATATTAGTATTAAAAAATAATATGAATACTAATCGTATTCTTTTTGATAGACCTGAAAATTCTAAAATTGTAATCACCAAAAGTTGGCTTTTAGGTTTCATTGAAGGAGACGGCTCCTTTTTCTTAAGAAGAGATAATTTAACACCTATTTTTAGTCTTGAAAATACCGCAGTACAATTACCTGTATTGCTTAAAATAAAGGAATTCATAGAGGCTTCTCTAGGTTTTGATACATTTTCTTTATATAAAGTTCAAAACACTCAAATTATAGCTATAGCTTCAAGAAAAGCTATAACTATTAATAGTAAAAGTACTGTCTCAATTACTATTCAACACATTAATGTTTTGAATAATTATTTAATACCTTTCTTTGAAAATGAGGAATTTTTAACTAAAAAAGGTAAAGATTTTTACGATTTTAAAATTATTTGTAAAGTTATTTACGAAGGTGGTCATAGAATAGAGAAAATCAGAGCCTTAATTTTAAAATTATCAAATACAATGAATAATTTTAGATTATCAAATTATAAGGGTGAAGTTAAATTTTTAACTCAGGAAGAATTAGAAATTTTATTAAATGCTGAACCTACAGTTATACGGCTTCCAGATGGAAGAGTTATAGATAGTACTACTAAAAAAATACTACCTAAACTAGTTTGCTGTGTGTATGAAATCTTAACAGAGTATGGGTCTTTTTTATTAGCAAATTCTTTAAGCGAAGCTGCTAAAATTGTAGGCTTATACCCGGATACTTTAAGTAAATATCTTGATTTTAATGCAAGCCTCGCCCTAGCGGAGCGTAGCGCACCCAATTCAACAGAAGACCTCACAAGACAGGGTGGATCTGTCGCAATTAAAAAGCATTTTATCAAAAGAGTAAGAGTATTTACTGGACAGCGCGAAGCAGCGCCGCAGGCTTCGCTGCGTAACGAGTACGGGGCGTGCAGACAAAATAAGTTCTTTAAAAATTAATTTCCCACAAGGGCAAATTTTCCTATAAATACTAGATCTAAACTGCTACCTTTTTACAACTAAAGCTTTTATTTAACAAGAAGCTAAATTAATTAGCTTCTATCACAAAAAAATTTTTATTTTAATAATATACGCGATCGAATAAAGATATTTAAGTATCCACTTCACCTATTACAAAGCTATCATAAACAATTATCAGTGCTAATTTGTAATAAGAAGTAATACTAAGATTAACAAAGGATATCGCTATTAGGAATTGAGCAAGACTATAATCAAACAATTCTTTGCTTATACAAGTAGGTGAATTAACGGTTAATGAGAATATACTTCAAGACCGTCGGCAGTTATAGATGTCGCTACAGACTGGTTCACCGGGGTTAGGCTGAAATGTCTGTCCGAATGTACAGTCGGATCCTAGAACGAATGCGAGATCGTAGGGGGGAAATATTTCTCGCAAAAACACTACGCATAGTGGAGAGCCTTTGCCAAGAGGTCAATAACCCCTGAGTAACTAAACTACTATTGATGTCTATTCCTCTAACAAAATTACTAGAGGAGACATCAATGCCAGGTTAACTAGGATTGTTCAATGTTTATTCCTGTTTTATATATTTCTAGTTTAATTCATATATATTCTATAGATTATTTGTCTTCAGATCCTGCTAAATGTTCTGGGAAAACATTTATTGGGTATAAACTATCAAACTCCGGGGACACCCTAAAACTTATGGTACCAAACTATAGTCGAAAGGCTATAAGTGGATGGACTAATCACCCTTGTATGGTAATAAGTCATAAGATGAGTGAAAATGAAATGGGTTATCGCGGATCTAAGTCAGTTTTAATTAATTAAACTGTAAAAGAGCAACGAGTAGACGGTAGTTGGTGTAATAAACTTAAACTAAATTTATTGCACTTAAGGTATACTCTAATGGGTTTCGAAAGAAACTATCAACTCAAAATCCCTTCTAAACAATTAAATATTAGCAAATTTTCTACCCTTAATAATTCATCTAAAATTAGTCCTTGGTTTTGGACTGGTCTGATAGATGGTGAAGGCTCATTTAGTATTATAATAACTAAGAGTAAAACTCATAAATCAGGTTGGCGGATTGAACCTAAATTTCAAATAGGTTTACATAAGCGGGATCTATCTTTATTATTACAATTGCAACAATTTTTAGGTGGAATAGGTTCAATATATAAAAATCTAGCTCTGAACAAAGTAAATTATTCAGTTTATAATAAAACAGATTTAAAAAGTCTAATTAATCACTTAGAAAAATATTCTTTACTAACTCAAAAGGCAGCAGATTTTATTTTGTTTAAAGAAGTAGTAAAGCTAATGAACAATAAAGCTCATCTTACAATTGAAGGAATAAAATCAATAGTTAACATTAAAGCTTCTATGAATTTAGGTTTATCTGATTTCTTAAAGTTTGAGTTTGTTGATTTTATTCCGGTTGACAGACCTTTCATCAATACAGAAAACATTCCCGATCCTAATTGGATTTCAGGTTTTGTTACTGGCGAAGGGAATTTTGATGTTAGAATTTCACAGGATCCAACTTATGTAATTGGACATAAAATACAATTAAGATTTAGAATAAGCCAACAAGAAAAAGATAAAAATTTGATGGAGTGTTTAATTAAACATTTAGGATCTGGTAAGTTATACAAATATCCAGGAGGAAAACCTGCGGTTGTTTTAATAATAACTAAATTTTCGGATATAATTAATATAATTATTCCTTTTTTTTTGGAAAATCCTCTTCTCGGTATAAAACTTTTAGATTTTATTGATTGGTGTAAAGTAGCTAAATTAATAAGTACTGGTTCCCATCTTACACTAGATGGATTGGATTTAATTAGAAAAATTAAATCTGGAATGAATAGAGGTAGAGATATTACTGATATTTAATTGCATGATAAATTTGATGGCCATGCACAACCAACGGTTTTTTTCTTATTTATCTTTATTCACTTTCTTCATGTTATTATTGGCTTCTGGTGCTAATTATTTAGTAATGTTTGTAGGTTGGGAAGGTATAGGAGTAGTTTCTTACTTACTAATTAATTATTATTTTACTAGAATTCAAGCTAATAAAGCTGCCATTTTAGCTTTAACTATGAATAGAGTTGGTGCTTTGAGAGGTAGGATCTCTCTAATGTGCCAAAAACTATCAAACTCCGGGGACACCCTAAAGCTTATGATACCAAGCCTTATCCGAAAGCATAAGAGTGGCCAGAATAATTACCTGGGTATGGTAATAAGTCATAAGATGAATGAAAATGAAATGGGTTATCGCGGATCTAAGTCAGTTTTAACTAATTAAACTGTAAAAGAGCAACGAGTAGACGGTAGTTGGCTTCTAACACTTCCAATTAGAAGCTTAAGGTGTACTCTAATGGGTTTCAAATGAAATTATCAACTCAAAGTCCTTTCTAAACAATTAAATCAAAAGTTTTTTTTGTGCCAGCGCCTATGCGCAAGTTCAATCCACTAAAGTTAGGCTAGATCCATGGTTTGTGACTGGGTTTTGTGACGGTGAAGCTTCTTTCAGTGTATCTGTCTATAAAGAAAAACGGATAAAAGGAAGAGTAGCTTGGGCCGTAAAACCGAGTTTTCAAATCTATTTACATACTAGGGATATGAAATTATTATTACAATTGCAAGAATTTTTTGCCAGCGGAAACATCGTAAGTAAAAATAATCGAAGCGAAGTAAGCTTTAGAGTAAATTCAATTCATGATTTAACAAATTTTATAATTCCACACTTTGTAAATTATACTTTACTATCTCAAAAGGCTGCGGATTTTGAATTATTTAAACAAATTGTTAATCTTATTAACACTAAGGTTCACTTGACTGACGTAGGACTACTGCAAATTATTAATATTAGAGCCTCAATAAACTTAGGTCTATCTGATTTGCAAAAATCTGAATTTATTAATTATAAACCAGTGCCTCGACCAATTATTAATTATACTGAAATTCCAAATCCTAATTGGATTGCAGGATTTTCAAGCGCTGAAGGTTGCTTTTTAGTTAATATTTCAAAAGCCGCAAAAAATAAAATAAGTCAATTTGTTCAGTTAAAATTTAAAATTTCGCAACATCATAGAGATAAAAAATTATTAGAATTAATTGCTAAATATTTGAATTGTGGACAAGTTATTTCTCACAGTGAAAATGCTAAAGTATTTATAGTGGGTAAATTTGTAGACATAAATAATAAAATAATCCCTATTTTTAAAGCCCATTCAATTCAGGGGGTCAAACAATTAGACTATCAAGATTTTTGTGAAATTGCTACTTTAATCGGTGAAGGTAAACATCTAAGCCCTATAGGAATAGCTAAAATTCAATTAATCAAAGATAGAATGAACACAAAAAGAAAATAACCAAAAATTTAATTGCAAGATAAATTTGATTGCCATGGACATGGGTCTAAGTATCGGTTTTTTTGCTTTATTTGCAATGTTCGGATCTTTAGATTATTCAACTATATTTTCTTTAGCGCCTTTTGTGAATGAAACAGCTATCACTATAATAAGCTTGTTACTTTTCATGGGTGCTATGGCTAAAAGTGCTCAATTGGGTTTACATAGTTGGTTACCAGGTTCTATGGAGGCTCCTACTCCTGTTAGTGCTTTACTTCATGCTGCTACACTAGTTACAGCAGGGTTGTATTTATTAGTACGGTCTTCTCCATTATTAGAATATAGTCCAACAGCATTATTAATAATAACATTAATAGGAGCTTCTACTGCTTTCTTCGCAGCAACTTGTGGTTTAGTTTTAAACGATATAAAAAGAATAATAGCTTTCAGTACTATTAGTCAATTAGGTTATATGGTAATGGCTGTCGGTCTTAGTCAATACAATGTAGCTTTAATGCATGTAGTTAATCATGCTTTCTTTAAAGCATTATTATTCTTAGGTGCTGGTGCCATTATTCACAGTGCTGCGGATGAGCAAGATATTAGAAAATTAGGTGGTTTAATAAAATTTTTACCTTTTATTTATTCTGCTATGTTAGTTGGAACTATCGCTTTATTAGGTTTACCTTGGCTATCTGGTTTCTATAGTAAAGATTTAATTATAGAATTAGCTTATTCTCAATATAGCTTTAGTTCAACATACGCTTATGTTTTAGGTAGCATAACTGCAGGTTTTACATCTTTCTATTCATTTAGATTAATTTCTCTAGTATTCTTAACCTCTCCTAATGGTTCTCGTTCAACTTATGTAAACGTACATGAAGCTAAATTAGCTGTTGTAATACCTTTATTATTTTTATCTTTATTTAGTATTTTCTTTGGATTTGTATTCTCAGATTTATTTGTAGGAATAGCTACAGATTTTTTTGGTAATGCTTTATATATACATCCTAATAATATTTCTTTAGTAGAAGCAGAATTTTCTATGAATATTGGTTTAAAATTATTACCGTCTATACTAAGTATAATTGGTGGATTACTTGCTATATATTTATATCATATTTCTCCAAATATTATAAATAATTTCTCTGATAATTCATTATTTAGAAAAATTTATAGTTTCTTAAATGGTCAATATTATTTTGATATACTATATAATCAATTTATAATCAGTAAAGGTTTACACTTAGGTTATATTATATCTAAAGTATTAGATAGAGGAGTGATTGAAACTGTAGGACCTCATGGGATCTCAACTGTATTAAAAAATACAGGAGATAATATAGCTAAATTAGATACAGGAGTAATAACAACTTATGCTTTATATATAACATTAGGTTTATTGTTTTTATTATTTTTAATATTTAGTCCTATATTACTTGATACTAGTGGTATTTTACCTTCTACTTCTATTTTAGGTGTTGATATTTTTAGATTAATGATTGTTTATATTTCATCTTTAATTTTTATCTTATGGTAATTTTAATTAATTAATTAAGATTTATTTGTAGGAATAGCTACAGATTTTTTTGGTAATGCTTTATATATACATCCTAATAATATTTCTTTAGTAGAAGCAGAATTTTCTATGAATATTGGTTTAAAATTATTACCGTCTATACTAAGTATAATTGGTGGATTACTTGCTATATATTTATATCATATTTCTCCAAATATTATAAATAATTTCTCTGATAATTCATTATTTAGAAAAATTTATAGTTTCTTAAATGGTCAATATTATTTTGATATACTATATAATCAATTTATAATCAGTAAAGGTTTACACTTAGGTTATATTATATCTAAAGTATTAGATAGAGGAGTGATTGAAACTGTAGGACCTCATGGGATCTCAACTGTATTAAAAAATACAGGAGATAATATAGCTAAATTAGATACAGGAGTAATAACAACTTATGCTTTATATATAACATTAGGTTTATTGTTTTTATTATTTTTAATATTTAGTCCTATATTACTTGATACTAGTGGTATTTTACCTTCTACTTCTATTTTAGGTGTTGATATTTTTAGATTAATGATTGTTTATATTTCATCTTTAATTTTTATCTTATGGTAATTTTAATTAATTAATTAAAAAAAAAAATTTTTTTTGTATTTTACTTTTTAAAATTTAAATTTAAACACCCCTATATATTATTAATCTAAAATAAAATCAAATTTCCAAAAATAATATTTGCATAAATATATAAGTAGTATATATTTTTTATTCTTTCTAAAAAAAAATAATATATGCGTTAGACACTATTATTTATAATTTTAATAAATTAACTATGTTAGCAGCAGCAAAATACATTGGAGCAGGTTTAGCTTGTTCTGGTTTAATCGGAGCCGGAGCCGGTATCGGACTTATATTCTCTTCTTTAATTGCATCTACAGCTAGAAATCCTCAAATAAAAGGACAATTATTTAGTTATGCAATTTTAGGATTTGCTTTAGCCGAAGCAACTGGGCTATTCTCATTAATGATTGGATTCTTATTATTATATTCATAATTAAGATAAAAAGTTTAAATAAAAAAAACAGTTTTAATTGAAACCCTATACTTAGCAAGATTTTTTTATATATTAATATATATGTCTTAATATAACTTTTTATTGTAGTTTAAAATTAAAGGGTGGAAGAATTTGTGTTAATATTAAATTTTAAATAAACCTTTAAAAGGTTTTACCATAATTTTTTTATGTGATTCTTAACTAACTATAATTGACAACAAAAAACAAAAATTTTTTTACAAAAGTTTTTTTATATTACCTTTCAATAAAAAAAATTCTTTTCTAAATAATTAGAGTTATTAAAATAATTATTATTCATTTAGTTTTTTAAATTTTAAAGAATAAGTATTTTTAATTAATAAAAATATTAGATTGTAATAAGTTATTAAATTAATTATATTTTTATTATTATAATACAAAATAGTTCTTTTTATTTAATAAATTTAAATTGTGAAATTTATTGAAACGACTTTAGGCTTATTTTAATATAAGTTGGATTATTCCGCTTTTTTTACACAGAGGGAGCTTGGACAGTAAACAAAGGTTCGAATCCTTTACTTCTTAGATTTTATTATTAAATTGTTCCTCTAAACTTTTTTTCAACCCTTTCAGAGATAAATTTTTGTTATTAAAATAATTAATAACAATTAATTATTTAATTTTTTAAACTTTTTAGTTTTAAGGTTTTCTTACTGCCTTAAAACATCTTTTTTTTTTTTTTAGATTAAATTTTTTTATTAAAAATAAGGTAAAGTTAAGATTGTTTAAAAATAAAAAAAATTTTGTTTTATTTACAATCAGTTTGCTTTAGAATCTGAATGTTTGTGCTTTGTTTTAGTATAGGAAACTTGTTAATTCTCAAAGAATAAGCAATGTTAATAATAAAAGAATTTGTTTAAGCTTAATTTTAAATCTGTTATTTTATTTTAAATTGATTTTATTAGTAAACTTCCTTTATAACTATTTAAGTTTTAAATTAAACAATCTTAAATAATGAAAAGTAAGAAATTAATAGTAAAATTTAAAAATAAACAGATTAAAAAAGATGATTTAAATATAAACTAAATGATTTTTAATTTAATAGGCAAAGGTTTTGATTTAAATGTATTATTTTTAAATAAAATTTTAAATGATGCTCCTGAACCATGGCAAATTGGGTTTCAAGATAGTGCAGCTCCAGGATTTACAGGTATCGTTGAATTGCACAATACTTTATTCTTCTATATAGTGATCATTTGTATATCTGTTTTCTGGGTATTAGGTACTATAGTTTATTCATACAATTATAAAAATAATCCTATAGCACATAAATACCTTAATCACGGTAGGTTAGTGCCGTTTCAAAAGTGTTTTAAATCTAATAATTTAGTGTTAAATAAAATTTTTATTTGTTCTTACAGTACTTTATCTACGAATCAAATTATTAACGGTGAACCGTACCCGATAAAAAGATATGAAGATCCTTTTTCTATAAAACAAACTATAATTAAAGAAAATAAAGGTAAATCAGGTATTTATATGTGGACTAATAAACTTACAAATGATATTTATGTGGGACAATCTAAAGATTTATCCAAAAGATTTATTAAATATTTTAGTTTTAGTTATCTAAAAAATAGAGACGCTTTAATAATAAGTAGAGCGTTAATTAAATATGGTTATTCTAATTTTTATTTAACTATTTTAGAGTATTGCGATAATTCTGAGTTAAATCAAAGAGAACTGTATTATTTTGATAAGTTAGAACCAAAGTATAATTTACTAAAAGTTGCCGGAAGTTCTTTAAATCATAAACATTCAGAAGAAACTAAAGCTAAAATAAGTAAAGCATTAAAAGGAGTATATGTGAAGGACAAATCTCCTTTAATAGGCAAAAATCATTCAGAAAACCCTAAAGAACTGATGAGTTTAAAAAAAAGAGGTGTAAATAACTCTTTATTTGGCAAATCTCACTCAGAAGAAACTAAAGAACTGATGAGACAAAAAGCTTTAGGAAGAAAACATTCTGATGAAACTTTATTAAAAATGAGTGTAGCAAATGGTAGTTCTGTTAATATTTATGAAAAATGTGATAAGGAAGGTTTTAAATTAATAGGTTGTTTTATTTCAATAAGAAAAGCAGCAAATTTTTTAGGGATAAGTAAAAGTACTGTAACGAGATATAAAAATTCAGGTGAAATATTTAAAGATCGGTATAGATTCTCATCTCAATAATTTTAGATTTAAAAAAAACTGTGAATATAAATTTTGCTATATGCTGGAAACTCCTTAGAGCTTTAAGTACTTTTTAATAGTGACAATCTTAGAGATTGGACAATCAGCAGGAAACCAAATCTTTAACAAAGTAGAGAGAGTAGGTTCCTCAGAGATTAGACGCGAAACATCCTTGGCCTCAAAGGGACACAAATTAAATAAGGATGAAGATTTAGTCCGTTTAAATAGGAAACTATTTATTTGATCGACATTAATAGAATTAATTTGGACAATTACTCCAGCTTTAATTTTAATCGCTATTGCTTTTCCTTCATTCCGATTACTTTATTTATTAGATGAAGTAATTTCACCAACAATTACAATCAAAGTAACAGGTTTTTGTTTAAATGGCCTGAAATCATATATTTTAAATAAAAAAAAAGACACCTGGAAAAACAATCTAGGTAAAAACAAATTAATACAATCCTCAAAAATACTTTGTCCTTTAAATAAATTTTACCATAAGAAAACATTAGGCTCAAATTATTTATTATATGGGTATAATAAATCTTTTCACACGCAATGTAGAGCTATCAAACGGATAGGTCCACATAATATTGATGTAATTTCTATTATTTTTGGTTTATTACTAGGAGACGGTTATGCTATAAATAGAAGTGGTGAAGGGGTTAGATTGTGTATTAAACAAAGTATTATACACAAAGAATATTTATTTTGTTTATACGAATTCTTTTTAAATAAAGGATATTGTAGTAACAATAAACCTAGAAAATATACAAGAACAATTAAAGGTATTAATAAAATTTATTATGGTTATGAATTTAATACTTTCACCTTTAGGAGTTTAGTTTGGATTTATAATTTATTTTATAAAAAAGGAACAAAAATAGTTTCCTTTAATATTGAAAATTATATTACACCTTTAACTTTAGCTGTTTGGATTAGCGATGATGGAACTTTTGTTCCAAGTACAGGGGGTAGAGGTGGTGTAAGAATTTCTTGTAATAGTTTTACTTACACTGAAGTGGTATATCTTACTACTGTTTTAAAAAATAAATTTGATTTAGATTGCACAATCCAAAAAATAACTCTTAAAAATAAATATTCTATTTATATTAAAAAAAATTCTATTTCTAAGTTAGAAACTTTAATTTTACCTTTTTTACATGTTTCTATGTATTATAAATTAGGTTTACCTTCTAAATAAAAAATTTTGTTTGTTTTTATCATTTTTATTAGCTTATGTCGTTTGCTTTTTCTTTATCAAATTTAAACTTAGATTTGCGAAGATAATGTATTATCAAGTTCTTTTTACTCGCTTTTTGTTGTCTTTTGACAAAAAATTTTTGTTTTAGTTTTTAAATTAATTAATTTAAAGTTAATCAAATGATTAATAAAAAGTACAAATATATGATAGTCGTGAGATAATTTTTATTTTTATATCTCTAAGAATTCGACGGAATTCTTTAAGGAAAACATTTGTAAAATAGAATTTTATAGTCTAAATTTTATTTTTTATAATATATATATATTTATATTTGTATTTTCCTTTGGCGACACTAGTGAAAACAGTTAAAATACTATATTGAAATTAATACCGTTTCGTAGTACAAGACTGTCAGTAAATGAGTTTATTTGTTATATCGTTTATTGCAACAGACTGGGTCACTGGTGGGTGATATAATCATATTTTAAATTTGAAATTTTTTTAATATATGGCAAATTATATTGCTTAATGTACAGTCGATTAGATAGAAATATCTAGCATCAATGGTATTGGAGTTTTGAATATAGCGATTATGTAACAGAAAGCGGAGACCCTATCGAATTCGATTCATATATGATACCTGAATCAGATTTAGAATTAGGTCAATTTAGACTATTAGATGTTGACAATAGAGTAGTAGTACCTGTTGATACACATATCAGATTAATAGTTACAGGTAAGACATCTTGCCCTTATTAAATTTAAAATGAAATTTAATTCGAATCTCGCTATATGCTGGGAACCTTTAATATTTAATCTACCTATTTTTAATAATATGTGTAACAAAGATTAAATTAATACAATGAGCAATCAGCAGGAAACTAACTTAAGGTAAATAACCATGAGAGTAGGTTCCTCAGAGACTACACGCGAGAAATCTTTTTAAGATTAAGATATAGTCCAAGTATTTATTATTATTAATTAGTAAAGCACTAAAAATAAAGATCTCAAAATCATTAGTTAAGTTTCAACAAAGTCCTCGTAGCCAAATAGGAATAATAGGGAAAACAATAACTGTAAAATTTTAGTTCTCTAAGGTTCAAATTTAGGCTCCGCCTTAGATAAGGGTAGATTTTCAAAAACTTTACAAAATTTAATATTTTTAACTTCAAATTCTTATTCTGTAATAGTAGGTAAACTATTATCGGAAGGTTGGTTAGAAAAATATAGTCTAAATTCTAATACTAGATTCAAATTTAAACAATCTGTAGATCGAGCTTTTTAGGTGATTGATTCCTTTATGTCTCTTTCTCATTATTGTTCTAGTTTACCTTTTTTAACCTAATCTAAACGGAAAGGGAAAATTCATTATGGCTTAGAATTTAGTACAAGATATTTACCTTGTTTTAATGAGTTATTTTTAGACTATTTTTTAGAGATAGCATAAAAGTAATTCCAGATAACGTTTATGATTTATTAACTCCCATAGCTATAGCTCATTGGGTTATGGGTGGCGGAGCCATTTTAAACAAAGGACTAGTCTTGTGTACAGATAGTTATACCATACAGGAAGTGGTTAAATTAATAAATGTATTAAAAATAAGATATGCTATCAATTGTACAATTCAAGGCTATAAAAAGAACAGCCCAAGAATATATGTATTACCGGAATGCCAGCCTAAGCTGCAAACATTAATAAAACCATATATTCTGTCTCCACTGTTATATAAAATTTCCCTTCCACATTAGTCAAACTTGAAAAATTAATAATATTTACTTGGCAGATGTAATTCATGATTATGCTGTTCCTTCTTTAGGTTTAAAAATTGACGCTTGTCCAGGTAGATTAAACCAAGCTTCATTATTAACTGAAAGAACAGGAGTCTTCTATGGTCAATGCTCTGAAATTTGTGGAGTATATCACGGATTTATGCCTACAGCTATAGAAGCAGTTTCAGTTGAAAATTATTTAAGTTTCTTAGATTCTCTTTAATTATTGTTAACTAAAAAAAAATAGGGTTTGGTTTTTTTTAAACCCTATTAATATAAAAATTAAAAGTTTATTTATACAAAAAATTTTTTTTTTTAATTAAAATTTAAAATTATTATTAACAATACTATACAAATAGGGAGAAGTTTTAAACCGTAAAAAAAAGTATTTTTTTTTATTTATATTTTTTAAATATTATGAAACAGTAAGCTAAAATTGTTACTTTATTTTATCCTAGTTTTGTTGTTCAGAGTGAATACCCGATTCTTTTTTGTTACTTAAAATACAACAAGAAAAAAAAACCAAAAAACAACATATAAGAGAGACTTTCTGTTTAGTTTGATTATATTACACTTTAAATAAAGTAGGGCAGGTGATCCGATTGGTAATGGTGGTTCTCTGTAAAAGAATTGGTTTATAACCGTAAAAGGTTCGATTCCTTTACTGCTCAAAAAAAATTTTTTGTTTTTTTTGTTTATTGATTTATCCTTTTTTAGGATAAGGGAACATAATACAAAAGACTGTAGCATAATAGGTTAATGCAGTTCGCTCATAATGGATATTATAAGGGTTCAATTCCCTTCGGTCTTACTAATTTGTAAAAAAAATTTTTTTTTCTACTTTTGCTCTTTGTAATTTAGTATATTATTTCAATTTATTTGAAAAAAAAAAAATTAAAAAAATTTTTGTTTTTATTAAAATTAAATATTAATACCTAAAAAAAAAAATAAAAAATATAAAGTATACTTAAAAGAATAAGAGTTTCTCTTAAATGATAGAAGACAAACTGGCTTGTCGCTCCCTTTGGGTGGGAGAGCTTGCGTGTTCGAGTCGCGCCTATCATATCCTTTTTGAAATTTATTTTTACTTCAAATTAGTTTTTTTTTGTTGCATCTTTAAAATTAGTGAAAGGTAATAAAATTTAAACCAAAATAATAAAAATAAACAAAATAAGGTGTCATGGCAGAGTGGTTAATGCGGGGTACTGTTAATACTTTTTTCAGAGGTTCAATTCCTCTTGATACCTCTTATTTAATTACTCTTCCTTTTTTTTTCATATATTTTTATATATAAAGTAGTTGAAAATAAATAGAAAATTGTTAAGATAATATTTTAAAGAGAAGTTAATTTAATATAATTTTTTTTTCTTTTTAAGTTTTTATATGTTATTCTTAGCTGAAAAAAGAAAAACCAAAAGACTGTTAAGAGCTTTTTTGTTAGTATAATTTAACAAATTTTACTTTTTTTGTTTTTAGTTTTTTGTCTTTAGAGATTGTTTAAAGTATAACAAGATATATTTTTATAAGGGGTATTTGGTCGAGTCTGGTTTATGGCACTCGTCTTGAAAACGAGAACTTCAAATAGAAGTCGTGAGTTCAAATCTCACAGTGCCCGAATAAAAAACAAACACAAAAAATTTTTTTTAGGAGATTTAATGTTTTTATCTTAGAAGCCTATAATTTAAGGGTAGAATAATTTCTTGATGAGGAATCTGTAGAAGTTCAAATCTTCTTGGGCTTAAATTTAAAACACTGTAAGTTTAAAAAATAAAATAAACAAAACAAAAAAAATTTTTGTTTTTTACCCTATGACTAGCAAACTATAGCTACAACTTATTTTTAATTTAAACAAATTTAAATTATTGTTCTAATTAACTAAGTTCACTGGCGACCCAATGAAATTAATCGGGCATATAACCACAAAAAATTTAAAATATTCTAAATATTTTTAAACAATAATTTTATTTTTTATAAAAACTTTTTATTTTTGGGCAATGTTTTATTTGCTGTTTAACCCTATTTTAAATAATTTGGTAAATATTAAAATAAATAGTTTAAGTTAAATATTGTTTATAATTAAAATTTTAGGTATTGAGAATTCGGTTCTTATTGTATATTCACAACCTTTATTGATTAATCTAAGGTATAAAAACAACAACAAAAAGAAGAATGACTAAATTAACCCTTTTTAAAAACAAAAATTTTTTTATAAAAAAAAGGTGGTAAATAGTTATTTCTTATTAGTGCTTATTTTTTTTTGTCATTTTTATTGGGGCATATAAAACATCAATAAAAAATAAGTTAAAATAAGCACTTAAAAATAAGAAGCAAAAATTACCTTCTTAAGGTTTCGGGCAATTGGAAAATTATATAATTATATATTGTTAGTTTAAAATTAAAATATGAGATTGTTAAAGTCCCAATCCATTTTAAGATTAGTAAATTCATATTTAATTGATTCGCCTGTTCCGGCTAATATTAGTTATTTATGGAATTTTGGTTCCTTATTAGGAACTTGTTTAATTATTCAAATATTAACAGGGGTATTTCTTGCTATGCATTATACACCTCATGTTGATTTAGCTTTTTCAAGCGTAGAACATGAAAACACATCGTATTGTGTTCTTTAAACTTCGCTATATGCTGGAACACCCAGAACTCTTGATACTTAATAATAAAAATATAAGTGATAATTCAAAAGATTGGGCAATCAGCAGGAAACCAAACTGCATGGCTAATGCTAGAGTAGGACCCTCAGAGACTACAGGCGAAGATCTCTTTTTGAAATGTCAAAGTATACACTAATTGAGATATGAGATAGTCCGATCAACCGTGATAAATGGTTGTTAACATGGTGAGTAGTTTAAGTATAGATACACTTGTTTATGGCTTATTGAATAAGAATAAACCAACCTCAATGAACAGAGAACAATTTTCTAGTTGGCTTTAAGGGTTTATTGACGGAGAAGGAAACTTTCAAGTTTATTTAGACAGAAATTATTTGCGAGTAATGTTTAGAATTCGTCTTCATATTGAGGATGTTGCTGTATTGCATAAAATTCGAGACTTTTTAGGCGTAGGTAGAGTTGTTACTAATGGAAACAGTTGTGTATTTATAATTAGCGAGATTAATAATTTATCAAACGTTTTATTTCACTACTTGACAAATATTAACTATACACAACTAAATGGTTAGATTATATTGATTTTAAATCTGTAGTTTTAATTCTTGCCTATTCAAATACTACACGACTATCTTCTTCACAATTAGAAAGGGTAAAAGATATTATATATAATATGAACTTACAAAGACAAATATATAATTATGACTTAATCCCTGCAATAATAATAAATCCCTTTTGGTTATTAGGGTTTATTGAAGGTGAAGGAACCTTTGGGTTTAAAAACTTAAGTCCTTATTTTCAAATAGTACAACACGTTAGAAGTTCAATGGTTCTTATTGCTATTGCTAACTATCTACAATTACTCCCTAAAACTTTTACGTTCAGTCAACAACCTAAAATACCGCAAGTACTTAAAACATTAAATCCTCGTACAACTGTATCTGTAATATCTGTTGTTAAGATTGATGCGCTATACGATTACTTAAGGTTCTTTTTATTAAATATGCCATTTCAAACACGTAAAGCCGGAGATTTTTATTACTGGTCTTTGGTTCTTCATTTACATAAATTCGGATACTTCTATCTACCTGAAGGTTGTATCTTAGTATACAAAATTTCTCAGTATGTTAACAAAGGACGATATAGTACAAAACCTAATCGTTTTCTAGCAACAAGTTTCTCTGATATTAAACAAGTATTAGCTTTAAAACTTCCTGTGACACTTAAACCTGAAATGTCACATACGGATCTTGCCAAAGCTTTTGCACGAATATTTAATAAAAATAGTATATGGGTATATGATAATGGAATTTTATTAAATGAAAAACCTTTTACTTCTTTCATGTCAGCTATGGAAGCTATTGGTTACTCAAAAACGAGCACAGCTGCACGACGGAGTATAGATACAGGAAAAGTTCTCGGTGGACGCTATACTTTTTATTCTAAACCACTTTAATTTTAACTTGCGGAGCTCCAATTTTAGTGTTCTAACAATACTATATGGCTCGGAAAATTTTAATATAAAAGCAATAAAATTAAAGTAAACATGTTTATAACAGAAATGATTATGAGAGATGTAAATGCTGGTTATATTTTAAGATACACTCATGCTAATGTAGCTTCATTCTTTTTTATTTTTGTATACGCTCAAATGTTAAATTTTTATTTTTACAATAAATTTGATTTTTTTAACTCTAATATTAATTTTACTAATTGGTCTACTATAATAGATTTTGTTAACAATGAAAAACTAAATCAATTTTTAACTATGTTTAAATCTATACAAAACTCTTTAAATATAAATAATATTGATAAAGAAACATTAAATTATGATGAAAAGTTTCTACAATGGTTTGTTGGTTTTACAGATGCTGAAGGTTGTTTTTTAATAAATATTAAAAACAATAGTGAAGTACATTTTGTTTTTCAAATTACTCTTCATATCGATGATTCCGCCGTATTGTTTAATATTAGAAATATTTTAGGTATTGGTATAGTAAATATTCAAGGACAAACATGTAGCTATAGAATACATGCTTTTCAAACAATTGTAAACATATTAATACCTATTTTTGATAAGTATCCTTTATTAACTCACAAACAATTAAATTACAAAGATTGGAAAGAAGGAGTTTCTTTAAAGAAAGTCGTTAAAGAAAAAGGTTATAAAATAGATAAAAACACCTTTGACAAAATACTTAACCTTAAAAACGGTATGAATAATTTAAGAACTAATTATGACGATTATACTTTAACTAGTGACATGGTTAATAAATATTGGTTATTAGGATTTGTTGAAGGAGATGGTTCATTTCATTTTACTAATACTAGAGCAATATTTTCAATTACTCAAAAAGATAAACAAATATTAGAAGCTATTGCTATTTTTTTACAAAATATAGAAATATCTCCTATTTACAATAACTTGTTTATACCAAGTAAGCCTAAATGTGTTATAAGTAAAAAATCTAAAGCCTATACCTTGTCAATTACAAATACAGATGTTCTTTTTCAATACATTTATCCCTTTTTAATAAAATCAAATTTTTAAGTAGAAAAGGTGTAGATTTTAAAATATGGGGTTTAGGTTTATTTTTAATTGTACATGGTTATTATAACACACCTCAAGGTAAAACAATATTACTAAAATTATCTAATATTATGAATTCAAAAAGATATTTCTCAAATGTCATAGATTTTTTAGATCTTGAAGAAATACAAACTCTTTTTGATATTAAACCTATTTTTGACATTCATTCAGGAAAAAGTCATTTTACCTTAGCTAAAGAATATTCTTTACAAAAAGGAAGTAGAAAAGGCTATAAGGTATATATTTACAAAGATGGTATAGAAATACCAGGTTCACCTTTTTATAGTTACAGAGAAGGTGGTAAAGCTATAGGTTTAAATTCTGTCAGTTCCATAAAAAATTATATTGACACAAATAAAATTTTTAAAGGTAAATATACTTTATATTCTAAATCTATTAGTAAATCTCAATTAGATTAATTAATTAATTTATTGTTATTAAAATTAACTGGGCCTATTTATATTAATTTCTACTAAATTTTATAAATAGCTATTAGCTGTATGCTGGAAACTCCTTAAAGCTTTAAATACTTTTGAACAGTAAAAATTTTAAAGATTGGACAATCAGCAGGAAACCAAATATTTACTAAAGTAGGATCCTCAACGATCACACGCTAATATTCTGTAATTAATGTTATTTATGTAAGAAAGTAGTTTAATTTAATCTTAATTACGGGGTATGATATGATCTGAACTTAATTGAAAAATTAAGAAGTAATCTTTAAAATATTTAAAACCTTGGGATTACTTTTTGATAATAATTTTATATCAAAATAACAACTACTTATTGCATATTGCCAGAGGTTTATTTTATAGTTCATATAAAACACCTAGAACATTAGTATGGACTATTGGAGTTATTATTTTTATTGTTATGGTTGCTACCGCTTTCCTGGGTTATAAAGATAGCCCAAAATGGTCTAAGTTTAATATTAATTCTCAGAAATTATTTAAATATAATACCAAAAAAATTTTTATTGTATATAACAATAAACTCTTGATTCAAAAAAGATATCTTTCTAATATTACTAATTTATTAAGCTCTACACCTTTGTCTAAGGATTTAAAGATAAATTTAAATGACAAATCTAAGGTTTTAGTTAATTTTATTTTAGAACATAAATTAACTCCTGTATATTCATATGAAGATTTGCATTTAAATGAAACAAGAAATAAAATTTTAAGAGAAACTAAAGGTCTTAGTGGTATTTATTTAGTTTTAAACAAAGTTACTTTAGATTATTATATCGGTTCGGCTTCAACAGGTAGATTTTTTGCAAGATTTTCTAACCATTTAATATATTTTAGAGGAAGTAAAGTTGTCAAATTTGCAGTTCGAAAATATAAACTATCTAACTTTGCATTTTTAATTTTAGAATTGTTTCCTGAAATAGTTAACAAGGAAAATAATAAAAAATTAATAGATAGAGAAGATTTTTATTTAAAAACTTTATTACCTAACTATAATATTTTAACTGAGGCTGGCTCTAGCTTTGGTTATAAACACACAGAAATAGATAGAATCAAAATGAAAACTAATTATAGTTTAGAACGTCGTATTAAAATAGGTAATTTAAATAAAGGTAAAAATCTTTCAAGTGAAACCAGAACCAAAATGAGAGAAAAAGCCTTATCTAGAGATAGAACAAAAATAAATTTCTCTGAAAAATCTATATTAAATATGAAAAAAAAATCTAAACCTTTAATCTTGTTTAATTTAGATTTCACTATTTTTGGAGAATATAATAGTATAACCGAGGCAGCTAAAGCTATAAATTGTAACATCAAAACAATTAGAAGAGCTTTAACTACCGACAAAAAAATATTAAAAAGACGATTTATTGTTAAATTTGTTAATAAATAGAATAAAAATTTAAATTTAGATTATAGTCCCACAAGTATTAATTTCTATGCAATTTCTAGAAAAAAATAGAATTAAAGTGGAATAACCGACAGGTTTATTAAAGAAATTTAATTTCTTTGGCAATATTAGTGAAAACGATCAAAAATTTTAATTCAAATTAAAGTAGAGATCGTCGGTTATCTAGATAATCGCTACAGACTGGGTCACTAATGGATATCTGAAATGATGTTTAATGCACAGTCGAAACTTGATAGTCTCACTTTGACTATTAGAATATACGAAATCAAAGTTATTCTGCTTTTTATTTATATTTAAATTAAAAATTTTAAAGCTTTAAAGAAAAAGTAAGTTTGTATGTTTTACCCTACGGACAAATGAGTTTATGGGGTTGGCCTTTTGTAGCCCCAAATACTTATTTAATACTTTATAATTTTTATTTCATAATGAAAGGATGCCTAGAGATACTTTTTAACGTTTTTATTGACACATTTAAATTAGATAATTTTGGGTTAGTCAATTCTATTGTACCAAGTATTTCTATAGTACCTATTTCAATTAATTTAGATAGTAAAAATTAGTGAGAATCTCAGCTAAAGATAGAGTAGGTCCTCATGATATTAAAATAATTTCTATTTTATTTGGAAGTTTATTAGGTGATGGTTATGCGGAATTTAGAAATAAAGGTAAAGGTACACGGTTTTGTTTTTACCAGGAAAACTCTCATGCCGCTTATTTAATTTGGTTGCATGGTTTAATAGCAAATTTAGGTTACTGCAATTCAAAAACACCTAAAATTCAAACACGTTTAGGTAATAAAGGAATTGTTCGAAAAGTTATTAGATTTAAAACTTGGACTTATTCTAGTTTTAACTGGATTCATGACCTTTGGTATATTAATAAGGTCAAAGTAGTACCTTCTGTTATAGGTGACTATATTACTCCTTTAGCTCTAGCTATTTGGGTGATGGATGACGGCTGTAAAGTTGGTAGTGGCCTTAAACTTTGTACTAATTCGTTTACTTATTCTGATTGTATCTTAGTGGTTAAAGTTTTATTTGATAACTTTCACCTTAAAGCACTATTCAATCAGCAGGTAAAAATAATCAATATCATCTTTATGTTTTGAAAGAATCTATGCCTTTATTACGTGAAACAGTATTACCTTACGTACATCCTTCAATGAAATACAAATTAAGTGCTTAAATAAGTATAGTCTTTCAACAATAACTAACAAAAAAAAATATATATAAAAAATATTTAAGTATTATTTTTTAATACTTTATTGTAAAAAGGTGGCATTTCCCTATTATTAAATAACAGTAATATTATGTTATTGTTTTAGAAAATTGTTTGTTTTGTTGATTTGGCGACATTGATGAAAACGGGTCAAAGATATTATTTTGTATCTAGACCGTCGGTTTCTCTTTTGAAAGTTAGGAACTAAAGAGAAGTCGCTACAGACTGGGCCATCAATGGGTGTTTATATTTGATATTTGTTATAAATGCTTAATGTACAGTCGGAGTTCTAGCATTCAGATATTGAATGTCATATGGTTTTACTGAGGTGTTAAATTTTCTATTTGTGGTTTTTTTAGTCTACTTAATAAGAAGATTTAAGTAAAATACGTGGTTATGTATTGAAAATCTAGAGAACTAGAATTTAAAATAAAATAAATTTTATACTTAAATAAATTCTGTCTACAATACGTATATTTAGAACTTGGCCACAGTAATTACTAATCTGTTAAGTGCTATACCCTTTTTTGGACAAGATTTAGTTGAGTCAAAATATAATTTTGCAACAGAAATTTTTACTGTTTTAGGTAACGAAGTTTTTAAGAACACTGTTTTAACAGTGTTACCTACAATTGGAACAGTTAGTACTCAAGCATTAAAAAAAGGAAGACGGTTAAGATTGGATAAAATTGAATATTTATCAATTCCTTCTCAATTTATATCTTTTTTAGTTGGTTTAATCGACGGAGATGGTTATATTCAAATAACTAAAACAACAAAAGGATTTATTACTATCAAATTAGTGATTGGCTTAAGTTTAGAAGATTTATCTTCTTTAGAATATATTCATTCTGTTTTAAAGATAGGTAAAATAACAATAAGCCGAGATCATAAAAATCCAAATTGTAAATTAATTATTAATAAAACTGATTTACAAGAAGTTGTATTTCCCTTACTGATACTTCACAATATATTTTTTTTAACTCAAAACAGAAGAAAACAATTTGATTTAGCTTTATATCTTTTTCAAAACAATTTAAAATCTTTTGAAAATATATCAAATGTTAACAATATTCCTTCTTTATTTGAATTACCAGAAACAGCCTCAGAATATCTAAAATTAAAATTTTTTAGAAACTGGTTAGTTGGCTTTACAAATGCTGAAGGTTCTTTTTGCTTAAAACAAAATAATGATGGCTGTTTTCAATTAAAACAACAAATCCATGTTCAGTTATTTGAAGCGTTTAAACTACTATTTGAGACTAAACGTAAAATTGGTATTGAAAAAAACAAATATGCTCAATTTTCGGTTAGCTCTAAAACTGATATACAAAAAGTAATAAATTTTTTTTCGTTTTCAGGGCTACACCCCTTAATAGGCTTAAAAAATATTCAATACTTTAAATGGTTAACTGATTTACGAAACAGTCGTCGTTACAGAGATCTTAATTTTCCTAAATAATGTTTATTGTATTTACCAATAGCCAGCTGGATAGTACTAACTTAACTCTTTTCTTGTTAAATAAATTGGCTCCTTAAAACAGTAATGTTTTAGTGGCAAACGGGGAGAATTGCAAGAACGTCTTAACTATTTACCGACCTTAAATTTCCGTTTTTTGGCTTTTATTGTAAATTATAATTTAGACTACTTGCAGCGGAGCTTGATTCGGTATTAATTTAAATAAGTTTTCCCCTCCGGTTGGAGGGCGTCTAAGTGTTTAAAATTAAAGTCTCAAGAACGTTCAACGACTAACGAGTGAGTAATACCAACAATAAGCTCGACACGAGAACCCCGCAACCTATATTTTAGGTTGAAGACATAGTCTAAACACCGTTAACCGGTGAAGATTAAGATTAAATTCTTTATCATTAATATATTGTAGTTTGGGGAGGCTTTAGCGTTAGCAATGCGACACTTAACAGATTTTTTTCATTACACTTCTTGTTACCATTTCTATTAGCTGGGTTAGTAGTTGCACATTTTATTGCTCTTCATGTGCACGGGTCAAATAATCCTGTGGGTATTTCTAACAATGGAGATAGAATTCCTTTCCATCCTTATTTTATATTTAAAGACTTAGTAACTATTTTTATCTTTTTACTAGTTTTATCTATTATGGTTTTCTATTACCCTAATGTACTAGGCCACAGTGATAACTATATACCAGCAAATCCTATGAGTACTCCTAGTTCTATTGTTCCTGAATGGTAAGTATAAATAATATAGATGCCATGCTTAAGAGTAATCTTTTGAAAAATAAACTTTACTGTATGCTGGAAAACCCTAAAGCTTTAAGTACTATAATACAATATTTTAAACAGTAAAAATCTTAAAGATAATGCTTAGTTCTTACGCAGGAATGGGCAATCAGCAGGTAACCAATTTATAATCTTTTTTTCAAATTAGGAACCTCAGAGACTTTACGTAAGGCTCCTAACAATTAAGCCCTCATTATCTAACTGTGTAGCTATTTCTACGCAAGAAATAACGAAAGTAAAATTAAAGGATGAAAATAAAGTCCAAATCCTTTAGAAATATAGGAGGTTTATTAATTAAAACTTTACGAATAAATTTGATCTAATAACTTCTTCAAGTTTCGTGCCCTTCAGTAATGGTGTTAAACAATACTCTCGTTTAACTAACACTGAAAGATCAAAATTAGTATTAGATGAATCACAAAAAAGCATATTAATTGGTTTATTACTAGGAGATGCTCATATTAATCAATGAGCTCTCTCTGGTAATTGTAGATTATTATAGGGACAAAGTGCTTTACGTTTACAACACGTATCTTATTTTTATCATGTTTTTAGTATTTTTAAGCCTTTATGTTCTTTGACTTTTCTCCTAAGATAAAAACTTGGACAGATAAGAGAAATCAAAATACCTATAAATCTTCTAGTTTTGCTACTTTATCCTTACCTTGTTTTAACTATTATAGGAAATTATTTTATAATAATAATATTAAGATAGTTCCTGATAATATTTATGATTTGTTAGATTACCAAGGATTGGCTTTTGGGATAATGGATGATGGATCACTACAAAATAAAGGTCTTCATCTAAACACCTATGCCTTTTCAGATAAAGACGTTAATTTATTAATGGAGGTCTTAACTAATAAATTTAAGTTAAAGTGCTCAATCCATTACCATAAAAAAATTAAGCCTAGAATATATATTTGGGAGCAAAGTATGCCCTTATTACATAAAAATGTAGTAAATTATATGTATACTGATATGCGGTATAAAATCTCTTATGAAACTCCAAGTACACTAATATAATTCGTAATTTTTAATAAATTAAAGATCTATTACCATTTTATGCCATTTTAAGATCAATCCCAGACAAACTATTAGGAGTAATTGCAATGTTTGGTTCCTTATTAATTTTATTAATATTACCTATAACTGATTTGTCTGTTATTAGAGGTAGTCAATTTAGACCTTTAATGAAATTAGCTCACTGGTTCTTTATAGTTAATTTCTTTATTTTAATGTGGATTGGTGCTTGTCACCCTACAACACCGTTTTTAGAAATAGGACAAGTAGCAACTGTATTCTACTTCGCATGGTTCTTAATCATTGTACCATTAATTGGTGTAATTGAAAATACTGCGTTTGAGGTAGCAACAGAAAAAAATTCTAAATTTTCCAAATAAGACTTCAACTTTAATTATGAAAAATAAAATTAAATTAACCCTAAGTAATTTTATTGCTAAACAATGTTTTAATTATATCCCTTTTTTTATTATTTGTCTAATATTATTGATATTGATCTTAATTAATAATAATTATTTTAATTTTGACGGGACATTAATGACTTTATCTTTTTGTTCTCCAATAAATCAACAGCTAAAATCTCAAACAGTTAATGTAACAGACAAAAGAAACTTAATTAACGATAAAGACTTTTATGAGTGGCTTAGAGGGTTTTCGGATGCGGAGTCAAACTTTCATATAAAAAAAGATCTCCGTAAAGAATCAGTATTTCAATTTATTTTTAGAATAGAATTACATATAAATGATCGTCCTTTGCTAGAATATATACAAAACCGACTTCAAATTGGCGTAGTTTATCCTGTTAATTTAAAGGAAAACTTAGTTCGTTCTAGCTGGGAAGTTTTTTCTAAAGAGGACATTTTTAAATTAATAAAAATATTTGATCTTCACCAATTAAATACCTCTAAACAATTAGATTCTTTAGCTTGGAAATAAGCTTTTTTAATTTATACTGGTAACAAAGGACTTAAAAAAATGGATCTGACAACAGAAATTTTAAGAATAAAAAATACAATGAATCGTAAAAAAACGTCTGTTGTTCAAAATACTCCAAACAAGATACACATTACTCCTTATTGGTTATTAGGGTTTATTGAAGGTGAAGGTTCCTTTTGGGAATCTAAAATTAATCTGGTTCAAGCTTTTGAATTAGGTATTACTCTTAGTGAAATGCCTGTAATGATAGCAATCTATAGTTATTTAATAAATTTAATCCCTCAAGATTTAAAAATTAAAACTAAATTACAAGATTCAATTAATTTACGGGAGCGACCTTCAAGAGGTATTAATAGAAAGCCTGTTGTAAGCCTTAAATTTGTAGATATGATTTACATTACTAAAGTTTTTGTGCCTTTCTTGGATAAATTAATATTCTTGTCTAAAAAAGGTCTAAGTTTTAGAGATTGGAAAACGATAACTTTAATTAAACTATTTAATAAATCACATCTAACTCAAGAAGGAAAAGAATTTTGTATTTTACTTTCAAATAGAATGAATGATAATACGGTTTTTAGTGAAACAGATAAATTAACGAATAGTATTAATCGAGAAGAATTAAATAAAAAAATAGACAGATTTCTAGCAAATAGTCTTTATTCTATAAATAAAATTGAACATAAAAAAACAGTACTGATTCAAATATTTGATGAAAACTCTAATCCTAGCTATTCTCCTATGACTTATGGGGAAGTAGCTTCTTTCTTTAACGTTTCTTTAAAAACTGTTCAAAGAAGATTAAAAACTGGTGACTACTTAACATTAGACGATAAAAAATATACAATTAAACGAGTTTAGTTTTAAAAATTAAAAAACAAATTTTTTTTTACAGTGTAAGTTAAACTGTAATTAAGGGTTATTACTACTTTGTTGTAAATTATAGTGATTGAGCCCCTAGACTCCTTACCTAGAAATAGGGCAATTTGCTACTGCTTTCTATTTTGCTTGGTTCTTAATATTGGTGCCAGCTATAGGAGTGTTAGAAAATACAGCTTTTGACATAGCTAATGCAAATAATACTAAATATTCCAGATTACAATAAGAATTATTTATAAAATAAAAGTTCCAAAAAAAAGAGAATTAAAAATTAATAGGTTTAATTTAACTAATATAAACCCTTTAATAAGTTGTATTAATTTGTTAAAATTAAAACAGTTTTAATTTTGATTTTTAGTTTAAGGTTGATATTAATAATTTTTAATTAATAAAGTTTTTTTTACTTTTTAGACTTTATTTAGTATATCAAATATTATGGTTTTAAACAAGACATTATTAAATAATTCGTAAAGTCTAAGTAATAATTTACTACTTAAATTTTGACTAAAAAGATTAAAATTCTTTTAACTAGCAGTCAACCAGAATTGAATTAATTCTTAATCTTAAACTTACTGGTTATATAATATAAAGTATTATTATTAATTAATTTAAGAGGTGAAATTATTTTAACGTAAAAATTTTTTTATATTGTTAATCATATTTTTTTTGAGCTATTATAAAATAATAAATAGTTTAAATTTGAAGTATTAAATTGTCCGGTTCTAATCTTGTTCTTTTGTTTTTTTGAGAATTATTTCGTTTTTTAAATTAAATTTTACAAGTAGACAGATCGATTAAAATTAGCTATAGTTTTTTTAATACAAGATTATACGCAAAACAAAAAATAAATATACGTTAAGTAATATGTTGACATCTGATATATATAATTATAAATATAGATATAAATATAAAAATATATATAAAAAAAACAAAAAAAAAGAAATAAAATTATGAATATAAATTTAATCAAACAAAGATACCAAACTCATCCTTATCACTTAGTAGATCCTTCACCTTGGCCAATTGCAGCTAGTTTTGCCTTACTGGTTTTAACTTTATCTGCTGTAATGTATATGCATGGAGTTAACTATGGTGGTTATTTATTAACTTTAGGTGTAATATTAGTAAGTACTGTAATGGCTCTTTGGTTTAGAGATATTGTAATAGAAGGTACTTATTTAGGTAGTCACACAGAACAAGTAAAAAGAGGTTTAACTATTGGGTTTGCTCTTTTTATTATTAGTGAAGTAATGGCTTTCTTATCTGTATTTTGGGCTTATTTCCATTCTAGTTTAGTGCCAGCGGTGGAAATTGGTGGTACTTGGCCTCCTTTAGGTATACAAGTATTAGATCCTTTTGCTATTCCTTTACTTAATACAATTTTATTGTTATCTTCTGGTGCCTTTATTACATATGCTCACCATGCTATCATTAAAGGAAATAGAAGAAGTGCTATATTAGGTTTTATCTTAACTCTATTATTTGCAATATTGTTCACAGCTTTACAAGGATATGAATACTCAGAAGCTGGATTTACTATAGCAGATTCAGTATACGGTACAGTATTTTTTGCTTCAACAGGTCTTCACGGTTTACATGTTTTAATTGGAACAATATTTATAGGTGTACAATTTATTAGAATTTTAAACCACCATATTACTACAACTCACCATGTTGGTCTAGAATCTGCAATTGCTTATTGGCATTTTGTGGATGTTGTTTGGCTATTCTTGTATGCATTTGTATACTTATGGTCTGCACCAAATTTATAATTAAATAAAAATAGATAAAAATTAATTTATCCTAAGATTTTAACCCCTACTTTTTGCTTAAAAAAGTATATAATTATTTAAGCTAACAAAGCCTTTGTTAGCAACAAAAACAGAACTATCTCTTTATTCTGTTAAATTTTATCTTATTTAACTTTAAAGTTATACGACGAACTTTTTTAAATTAAAATTTTTAGTTTTTAAAATTTTAGTTCCTAATTATTTAATATAATTTATAAAAATTTTTCAAATTTTCAACAAAACTAATTTTGTAAAATTTATTTACAAAAAACAAAAATTTTTTTAATATAAATTATATTAATATAGCTTAAAACGTATATTTTTTATAAAATTTACACTAAATTTTTTAACTTGAATACGTTTTAACCAAAAAGTTAATAAATTTATTTTATTAAACTTCTAAAAATAAAAAATATAAAATAGTTTAGTATCTAAATATCAATCAAGCACCTTTGTGCTAGGCTTGCTCTAGTTTGTCAGCAAATTATAGCAGGTTTGTAATCTATTGTTCCTAATATAAATAGGAACTTAAAGTCTACAATTTTATATTAACCAAAGTTTTGGTTTGTTCAAAATTGGAATTTTAGTCTTTTCATCTATGTGAAACAGATAACAGACAATATAGTTAGATAACCAATAATAAAAAACAAAGAATGAACATATCAAATTTAATATATATTAATTCTCCTTTAGAACAATTTGAAGTAACTAATTTGATTGGGTTAAATGCTCCAATTTTCGGTTATTTAAATATAACTGTAACTAATTTGGCTTTATACAGTATTTTAGTTTTATTTTTAGTTATTAGTTTACATGTTATTGCTAATAATAACACTAAATTAGTGCCCTCTAAATGGTCTATTGCATTAGAAAGTTCTTTTGCAAGTATAAATTCATTAGTAAGAGATCAAATAGGTAGTGCAAATGAAATGTTTTTACCTTTCATTTATTCACTATTTTTCTTTGTTCTAATTGCTAATTTAATAGGTAACGTACCTTATTCTTACACTGTAACAACATCTATAATTGTAACATTAGGGTTATCATTTACTATTTTAATAGGTGTTACAATATTAGGATTATATATTCACAAATTAAGATTTTTTGCTTTTTTCATACCATCTGGTACTCCTCTTGCTTTAGTTCCTTTATTAGTATTAATTGAACTATTAAGTTACAGTGCCCGTGCATTTAGTTTAGGAGTGCGACTTTTTGCTAACATGTGTGCAGGACATACTTTATTGAAAATATTGTCTACCTTCTTGTATCAAATGTTTAGTGGTACTGTGGTTGTAGCAGTTTTCACTTTAGTGCCATTTGCTTTATTCATAGCATTAATTGGATTAGAATTAGCTGTATCATTTATTCAATCTTATGTATTCTGTATATTAACTAGTTCATATATTAGAGATGCTATCGAATTACATTAATTAAGTAAAAATATTAATTTAAAACAAAAAAAAATATAATAAATTATTTTCATTAACCCTTTATATAAGTTATATTTTCACATTTTTCTAATAAAAAAAAAGTAGACTAAATAAGATATTGTTTAATTTAAATTAGTTTTTGGATTATAAATATACTTTATTCTTTTTAAGTTATTAAAAAAAAAATTATTTTAATTCTAAAAATTTAGTTATAAATAGTAAATATAAATAATATTTATGATTATTTAATTAAATTGGTTAAATGATCTATTATTTAATAGTGGTTATTAAATTGTAGTTAGAAATAATACAAATTAGCTTAATTTATTAATTCTAAGTTAAATTATTTATTAATAATAAATTTATAACTAATTTAGTATCTTTTTTATCTCTTGTACATAACAACACAAATAAAAATTAGGGTGGTTAGAATTGGGTGGGTATATGTATTAAATTTAATTTAATTTAAAGTAAGCAAAACTTACAAAAACTGGATAAACTATAAATTTTAAGTATGTTACTAAAAATTATAGAATGCCATTTTATTAATAAAACAATAAAAATAAAATATTGTTATACTTTGTTTTATCAAGGTAATCTTGTGTTAATTTATCTTTATTCTCTTTTTAGGTTTTAGTCAAAAGAAATAAGGCATTTTCTTATGTAGTTCTTTTTTTGCTGAAACCTTAAATTATTTAATAAAAAAAGTATTTACAATATAAATAATTTAATATGAAAGGTTTTAAGTGAGAGTAACAAATGTACTGAAAATTTGGAACTATTATTATTTAATCTTATTTCTATTTATTTAATATATTTAATTTGCCTTTTCTAAAAAATTTTTATTTATAATAAAAATTATTGTAATTTTTATTTCTCAATACTTTTTACTTAGAACAAGGTAAAAAATATATGCTTAATTTGAGTTTAGAACTAATAATCTCTCTGATATGCGGGACGCTTAGGTACATTTAATGTACTCGATTTCTATCTTTTTTTGTAAAATTTATATTTTTATAAAAAAAACTAAAGTTAGAAATAAAACAAAAACTTTTTGTTGTTCACAAAAGAACATAATATTAACACAACTCTTGCCAATCTAAAGGTAAGGGCAGATTTAATGGAAAACCAAAAAAAAAATTTCAAATTTAAAAAAATGTTAAGTAATACCTTTTTAATAACTATTTTCAATATTGTTTTTAGTTTATTAGATGTTTTAGTTGTTTTACTGCCTATGTTATTAGCTGTAGCTTTCATGACTATTATTGAAAGAAAACAATTAGCTGCTCACCAACGAAGAGTTGGTCCTAACTATGTAGGTAAAGGACAGAAACCTTCAAAAGATTTATGTCACAAAAGATTTTTTCATAGCCTTAATCCTAGATTAAGTTATAATAATAACGATGAGGTTCTTAAAGTTCTATATAAAAATAGAATAGCTCCTGTTAATTTATTTGATTTAGAGGTTGTAGATACTTGTAAAATTATTACTTCTACTGAACAAAGATCTTTATTTTTTAATAAGTATAATAATAAAGGTGGTATTTATTTGATCCAATTTAAAGAAGATTTAAGTGTTTATTATATAGGATGAGCAAAAAACTTTAAAAATAGATTACAGATTCATTTAAAAACGAGAGTAAAAGACAAATTCCATTTATTTGCTAATTTAGTAGGCTGGGAGAAATTTAATTTTTCTATAGTTGAGATTTGTGATCTTAATGTTCAACCTGAAAGATAAAATTTCTATTTACAAAATTATTTACCTTTATTGAATACTGTGTTAAAAAGTAATTTTAGTGACTCTAAAATATATTATACTTTATATGGTAAATTAAAAGCAATAAAAAAAATTAGAATTTGACAATAAACATATTGGGATCTCTATATTTGTTTATACCTATTTAAATGGTCAAATAAGTAAAGATTTTGTTAAGTATGATAGTTTTAATACTCTAAGTAAAGAGATAAATGTATCTAGAGATACTATCAAAAGAGATCTAAATATAAACAAGCCTTATAGTAACAACTTATTTTTTACTGCGGCTGTAAGAGATTTTAATTTAATAAATGGTTTAATTTGTGAAGCGACTAAAGAACTAAAACTTCAAAGTAATTTACCTAATAAAGTTTTAGCTTATAACGTAAAAGGTGAAATCTCACATTTTAATTCTAGAGAAGCTGCAGCGAGATTTTTTTAATGTTCAATCTATAACTATCAGAAACCATATAGATAGCTGGATTATTGGTGGTATTAACGGTTACTATTTGTTTAGTAAAGAGCTAACTAAAACTCAAACAGAAAAACTTTTGGATTTGTCTAGTTTAAGAAAAACTAATAATTGCGAGCTTTGGGTATATGATGCAAAAAATCCAGATTTTCTTTACGGAACATTTAGTAGTACGCAAAAAGCAGCTGACCATTTTAATGTAGACTATAGATCAATATTAAGACTTTTAGATACAAATAAAGCTAGTATTAAAAATGATAGATTAGTTTTATTCTTTTCTAAAAAATTGACCTCAGAAGATCAAAAAGGAATTAAAGTAGAAAAAATAAAAAAAATGAAGCTATTAAATTATGGGTTTATAAAAAAAAATTCAATAACTAATTAGTTTTAATTAGTCCTAATAAACCAACCTTTCATTCTAAAATCTTGCAGCTAAAGAATTAAAAATCAGTCCCAAAACCATAGCTCTATATTTAGACACAAATAAACCTTATAAGGAGTTATTTTTTTATAGTAATAAACTTTAAAGATATTAGGCATATTCTTTTGGAGCTCCGAAAAGGCGTGAGAACCCTTTTTAGCCTCCGTGTGGAAGTGAACCTTCTGCTATAATCATCAAATTGCGGGAAACCCTTAAAGCTATTTTAACTAAGTAAGAATAGTAATATTTTTATGGCACAGGTAATGACTCGTGGTATAGTAAAATCAAAATAGATGTACGAAAGGAAATAGGTAATCCGCAGCCAAGTACCATATTCTGCTTTGCCTTGTACCGTTGTACATGTATAATTAAATTTATGTGGTATGCAGTTCATCGACTAAAAGGTGGTTAGCTGTATAAAAATAGCTTAAGATATAGTCAGACCCTATTCGAAAGAGTAAAAAATTATAATATAAACATTATTATAATATAAATGGATAGTTAAATATAAACTATTTAGGGAGAACGTCTTCTAACTCTGCCTGTTTTAAACTAAAATTAAATGGCTAAAGGAAGATTATTCGTATTTTGGAGTGCTTCAACCTTTTTCAGATGCCTTAAAACTAATAGTTAAAGAAACTATTGTTCCATCTCAATCCAATAAAATTTTATTTTATTTAGCTCCAGTCTCTACGTTAATTTTTAGTTTATTAGGTTGTTTAACCCTCGGCCTAAGTAAAATTTCACTATATGCTGGAACGTTCTAATCTTTGAATACTCCTCAATCCCCGCTTACTGCTTGTTTTAGGATTCTTTGCGGTCTTATGTTTAGTAAAAATTTCAAAGGGGTTATTAAAGAATAATCAGCAGGAAACCAAATTATATGTAGAAATAAAAGTAGGATCCTCAGAGACTACACGTGAAATAATATAAGTTAATTTAAATTTTATATCGTTATTTAACATTATATTAAAGATATAGTCCAAAAAAAGTAATTTATAGTTAGGTATACTAATCATAATAAGTTCATTAAATTATTATGAAGAAATAATTAAATATTTACTTAATTTTCCTAAATTTTACGATGAAACTAATGTTTTGGTCCTTTTTAATTTTTTGTTATTTCATTTTAAGGAATTATCTTTAATTTCTTTAAGTTCTATAATTATATGTAAAAGTACAGGGTTTAATGTCAGATCTAAAGGAGCTAAAACACCTCTTGCACCTGAACATACTAATTTTCAAAAAGAGGTAATATTTGGTTCAATGTTAAGAGATTTAACCGCAGAACGTACTCATATTAAAGGTAATACTAGATTACGGTTTATATGTCTTTAAAGAACAAAGATCTTATTTATCATTTATATGATATCTTTAAATCTTATGTTAAAACCGGTCCTAAAGTGATTAACAAAAAGTTAAATAAATTAACTAAAGGTTTACATACAGATTTTTGTTTTTCTACTTTTAAGTATCCAGTGCTTGATTGGTTTATAGAAGATTATTATATTAAAGTTAACAATAAAAATATAAAAATTGTACCTAAAAATAGTTTTGATAAATTAACTTCTGTGTCTCTAGCTTTCTGGATAATGGATGATGGTTCATTTAATTATATTAAAGGTAATTTAACGCTTTGTACAGATTCTTATTCTAGAGAAGAAGTTTTATACTTAATTTCAATTTTAAGAGATAAGTACAATTTATCTTGTGGATTAATAAATTATAAAAAAACAAAAAGTGGTTTAAACTCATATAGAATAAGAATTAACAAAAAATCAAAACCTTATTTAATTGAGATAACAAAACCTTATTTTATTCCAAGCATGCTTTATTAATTAGGTATTAAAGAAAGTAAATTTAGGCCTTCATTTTTTAATGACAACTATTATTTAAAAATTATAATTTTATTATAATTTAAAGTATAAATTATTAGCTATATTTACTATATAAATTTGTGGGGTATAATTCCTTTTGGTCAAGGTTTAGCATTATCTGACTTTTCACTAGGTGTGTTATATAGTTTTGCTTTATCTTCTTTAGGGGTGTATGGTATCTTATTTAGTGGTTGGTCTGCTAATTCTAAATATGCATTTTTAGGTGCTTTAAGATCTACTGCTAGTATGATAAGTTACGAATTAATTTTAAGTTCATCTGTTTTAATTATAATTATATTAACAGGATCATTTAATTATTCTACAATAATTGAACAACAACAAGCTGTTTGGTTTATTGTGCCATTATTACCTGTATTTATTTTTTATTTTATTTCTATTTTAGCTGAAACATCTCGTACACCATTTGATTTACAAGAGGCTGAAAATAAAACAACAAACAAAAACACTAATTCAATGATTCGGCCTCTATAAAGATCGCTATATGCTGGGAGCTTCTAAAGCTTTAAGTACCATTATAACAGCGCAACGTGTAAAAGTTTATAGTTTATATTGGTAAAAATCTTAAAGATTTTACAATGGACAAATCAGCGGGTAACCAAATAATATAATTTATTTAAGTGGGAACCTCAGAGACTACACGCGATTATTAAAATAATTTAATCTTTAATTTAATATGATATAGTCCAATCTTTATTGAAAAATAAAGTAGCTTTTAGGGTTAAAATTTATTTCGTATTGTTTACTAAATATTCTGGAAATTAAACAAATTTAACTTATTATTTTTATGTTAAATTTTATCTACAGTTTACTCTTTTTTTCTGTTTGAATTTAATGAGTATAATTTTTATCTTTTTGCTACTCCTGCACTAGTACCTTTAAAATTTTATATGGTCCTTTCAAAACCGGAAATAAAAAAAGAACTTATGAAAGTTAGAGGTAGTCGGTAAATAAAACCAGGAAAACTATTTCAAGGAAAATATTATATACGTAAACATAATAAAAATTTAATTTAATTAAAAAATAAGTATTGTTTAATATCTCTTAGCCGATAATTTTTTGGAATCAGAATTAGTAGCTGGTTTCTTTACTGAACATTCAAGTGTTCCTTTTGTTTTCTTCTTCTTGGGTGAGTATAGCTCAATAGTACTATTTTCGTGTTTAACAGCTATCTTTTTCTTAGGTGGTTATAACATGCCCGAACTGTTTGTTAATGAATCTTTCTTTAATTTACAGTCAATAATATTAGGGATTAAAACTTGTATTTTTTGTTTTATGTTTGTTTGGTTCAGAGCTACTTTACCTAGAATGAGATATGATCAATTAATTGAATTATGTTGGTTATATCTTTTGCCAGCTGCAGTAGCTTTCATTGTTTTAATACCAAGTGTTTTGGTGGCTTTCGATATCTCACCTATTTAATTTCTTCAACAATTAAACAAATGGTGAAAGCTTTAAACGTAAACAGTTTAACTAAAAATAGAAATGTAAAAAATATTTCACGGTTATCAACTAAAACTTCTTCTACTCTATTTACGCAAAAACCTTATTTAAACAAAATTAACAGAAAAAGTAAATTAACTAATTTAAATTACTACGGGTTCTGTTCAATGTTACCTTGTTTTTCAATTAATGGTATTTTTGTAATAAATGGAATTAGAGCTTTTCATAATTCAGCAATACTTAATTTTAAAACACCTAATTTCATAAAAAATTTATTCTCTAAAAATAACGGACCCTCTATATCAGCTCCCACCTCTACCTCTACAACATCTTCTACAAGTGATAGAGACAGTGAAACTGAATTTAAATCAATAAATTTATGGATAAATTTTGTAGGTTTATTTTCAGATAAACTGGCAGATAGAATGGCATATAATAGAATTAATAAGAAAAGAGTTAGTGAGTGGCGAAGTAATGTAGCTGAAGCACAAGAAAATAATCAGTCTAATTCTAATAATAATTCTAATTCAAATATTAATAATATTAATAACAATAACAGTAATATTATTAGCACTAATACTAACAATGTAAATAACCTTAATAATAATTCTAATAATAGTAATAATAACAATAATAATAACGTAACGTATTCTCACAATGATTATTCTTCTGACTCTGATGACAGTGGGGGAGACTTCGGAGAATAATTACTTAATTATTTTTCTTAATTATAACTTGTAAACACAAAAATAAAGTTAAGTTATAATTTTTATTACTTTAAAAAGTTAATAAAAAACAAAAATTTTTTTGTTTTTAAGTGGTAAAATATTTAATGAATATTGTCTTTTGTCTATTTAATTAATTAACTTAATACTATTTTTTAGTTTGATTGGATTTTTGAAAAATATAGTATATATAAATAAGCTTTTTATTTGTTTAATTTTTGTAATCAAGTGTGATTAATTTTATTACTGTATCCTTTCTAAAATTTAACTATTTCGACTTAAATAGGTTTATTATTAGTATTTTATAAATTTTACAACCTGTTAAACCATAGTGTTAATAAAATTTTACTAAAACAATCAAAATTTGAAAAGATCTTAATCTTTAAATTTTATTGAACGTTATTAATTATTAAGTAATTATATTTAGTTAATAACTAAATAAATTTTGTTTATTAAAAAAAAAATAAGTTTTTAACCCTATAGTACTTTTTCTTATTATTGTTTTAATTTTAAAAAAATTTTAAGTTATTTAAGTTATATTTATTATTTAAAGAGATAATTTGTTAGTATGTAAAAAACCAAAATTTTTACTTTAAAAAGTAATTAATTTAATAAATTTTAATCTAAATATCTTATCAAAGAAGATTTTTATAAGTTTTTAATTTTTACAAAGTTTAAATTTGATTTAGGGTTATGATTTTAATAAGTAATATAATTTAAAAGAGTAAGCTAATTAAAAAGAAAACAATAAATATATTTAAAACATTAAATTTAAATTAATAAAAGCTTAAAGAAAAGGGGAAATCTGATAATGGTAATCAGTTGTACTTGCACTACAAATATGATAGTTCGATTCTATCTTTCTCCATATTTCTCTTACAATATTTGTTTGTTAGCTAAAAAGTTAAGTAAAAGTAAAAAAGTTTTATAACTATTAAATCTAAAATTTAAAATTTTTTTATATAAACTAAAGCCCCGGTGGCTTAGCGGCTAAAGCGTTACATTGAAGTCGTAAATAGGGGAGTTCGATTCTCTCCCGGGGCATAAATAATAGGGCATAAATAATAGTAATGGCAGATAAAAATTGAAAAAATCAAAAGAAACTTAAAAAAAAAATTTTTTTATTATTATTTAACTGAATTTTATTTTTAAATTAACTCTCTTTTTTCTTTTTAAGGGGACCTTTCGTTCTTATGTCAAATTCTCTTCTAATTTAATATATTTTGATTATATTTTGTTAAATAAAAATTTTTACTAATAATAAGTTATTTAAGTTATATTATTTACATATTAATTTTAAAATATTTTAAGTTGCGAAAATAATTTCCTTTGTTTGATGCTAGATATAAATTATAAACTTTATAATGAATATTGCTTTTTTTTTTGATTAAAATTTAATTTGCCTTACCATATGTTTAGTATTGATATTATTTTTTGGTTTTAAATTTTTTTTGTTTTTAGTTTTTTATTTTAAATAAATAGGGAAAAAAAAATATATATAAGGGATGTCTAATTAAACATAATTTAAAGATACTTGTACAAATTACGGCGACCAACCAATTTTTAATTTTAAAGTTTCTTAAGCTATCAATAAAAAAAGGAATTTTTTATACTAAATTATTTGTTAAAATTTTATTAAAGTTTTAGGTTGAATTAACTATTTCTTTTTATACCTAGAGATAAATTTTATAATTTTAAGCCGAAATAGTTTAATTGGTAAAACGGATTCCTTGTAAGACTTAGATATTGGTTCAATTCCAGTTTTCGGCATAAATTTCTTTTTTTAAGATACAGTACATGAATGTAAATCTTTAATTTTTATATGAGATTTATATAAATTATTTTAATTTGCGGTTCTTAAGTTAAAACAACAAAACTTTTTTTTTCTTAAGAAATTTAATAAAATTATCCTGTAATTTAAATTTAATTATATTTATGAGCTGAAACAAATAAAAAGGAATTATAAGTAGATTGAGTTGTAGTTTAATTGGAAAAACACCATTTTTTGGTAGTGGATCTTATCAGTTCGAATCTGGTCAACTCAGTTATTTAAACCTAAATTGAAAATTTAATTTAAGTTAAATTTTGTTAATTATAAATTTAAATCACTTTAGGTTTTTCGCGAATACTTTTTGTATGAGCGATTTTTACTTTATATGTTCTTTATGTTTTATATTTGCATATATATTGTAAGTACCGGAAATCTTTTAATTAATATAATTAATTATTTTATAATTTTTCTGTTTATTAAAAATAGTAAATTTAATAATTATTTTTAAATAAATTTGAAGATAAAACTTGTAAAATTTGTTTTATATTGTTATCAGATTTTCGTACAATCCACACACCGATAAGTTTCATTAGCTTTTCACTAATTTAAAATTTAATAATTATTCATAAATAGAATAAAACTAAAAACTTTTCTTTCTTTAAGTTATATTTTCCAATTTATAATTTAAAGTATAAAAAAAAATTTTTTTAGTTTTGTGTTTTTTTTATTATCTTAGTTGTATATTGGCGTTATAGCTAAAAAGCGAACTTCCGCTCTTATTTATGGTATATGGGTTGTATAATTCAAAAAGTTCCTGTAAACAAGGACCCTGCCTTTAATTAATTAACAAAGGTCACATTATTCATGATTAATCAGATCAACTATATTAAAAAAATCTAATATTCTTTTTTCTTTAGCTAAATGAATTTATAGCAAATTATTAGCTTGATTAACTTTTTTGCGAAATCAATTTAACAAAAAAAAATCTAAGCTATGAAATTATAATAGTTATATTTTAATGCTTCAAAATTTTAATAATATTATTATTAGGAGTTATATCTTAGTTATAAAAAAGGGTAATATAAAGAAATTATATATTTATAGTATAAAGCCTTAAGTCGTTTCTTAATGGTACTTTAGTTAAATCAAAAATTTTTTTGTTTTTATTTAATCTAAAATAATATTATATATATTTTACAAAGGTATTATTAGTATTATAGGTTACAAAAAAAATAACAAAATTTACTTTAAAAAAAAAAAGTTTGTATTTTTTTTTTAGATACAAAGTTTGATATTATATATTAAAGTTTTATTCTGTTATTTATGCTGTTAAATAGTATAATATTATAATAATTTATAGTATATATGTAACATGTTCATAAGAATCGAACGTTTTAAAAATACGTTGGCTTAAATAATTCCGTACTAATCGATTTGAAATAAAATCAAAAAGTACGGTGTTTATTAGTTAATAAGAAAAAAAAAAAGATATGAAAAATTTATTTCTCGATATATTAGCGTTTGGAACATTATTTTCTAGTGTTTTAGTTATCACTTCAAAAAATCCTGTTATAGCTGTAACTTTTTTAATAGCTGTTTTTGTTAATGCTGCTGGTTATTTGATTGTAATGGGTGTAGGATTTATCGGAATATCTTACATCATTATTTATATCGGAGCCATTGCTGTTTTATTCTTATTTGTAATTATGATGATTAACATTAAATTAACAGATATTTTAGAAACAGGTACTCAGTATACTAAAAATATTCCATTAGCCTTGGCATTAGGTTCATTATTTATTTATGAAATATTCACAATTATACCATTTAGTTTAAATAATGTACCGGCAATTTCAGCTTTATTAGATATTTTAAATAAATTAAATATTTTAGTTTTATATCCAGATGTTAAATTAGTTACTGAAATTAATACTGCTTTTGATCCTTCAATTGCTGACACCTCTTTTGTTAATTTTTTACAAATACAAGCAATAGGTCAAGGACTATATACATATGGAGCTATTTGGTTGATTCTATGTAGTGTTATCTTATTATTAGCTATGGTTGCTCCAATTTTTATATCTAAAATTTCTAAAGTTAATCAAAGTAAACCAGAAATTTAAAACTAAATAACATGAACAACAAAATATATATCATTGTATATCTATCGGAGGATAAAATTATCTTCATAATAATATATTATTAAATTAAATTAAATATAAAAATTATTTCTTTAAAAAAAAGGTAAAATTTTTAGTTTATTAATATTCTTAAAATTTTTCTTGATAAAAATAAAATAAAAATTGTTTTTTTTTTGTCTTTTTTAATAAAGAGTTTTCAAATTTCTATAATATTAATAATTTATATTTTGGCAGGTCATAAAGTATTAACTTTGTACTTAATTTGTTTCTTAAAAATATAAATTTTATATAAAACCCCTTTTTTTGTTTTTAATAAAAATTATTATAAAATAAAAAATTTTTTTTTTAATATTAAATATTTTGATTTTGTAAACTTGTAAAATTTTACCTTTTAGTTTTAATTTAAAGAAGAGCTTAAATTTACCTTTGTTTTGATATTTTTAATAGATTTCTTTTTTATTAAAAATTTAAGTATTAGGTTGAGCAATGATTTTTATAAGTCTTTTAATTATAATTGTGGCAATAGCCTTACCTTCAATCAAGACACATCTTTCTCCCGTTTTATTAACGAGAATAACTTCTATAATTTTATTTTATTCCGGTGCATTAGCCTTTAATGCACTTTATATTCAGTCAATTGGATCAGGAATAGGAGTTTATAGTGGATTATTCCATGTAACTACAATCTCACAACAATTAGATATTTTTTTATTTATAATAGGTGGTTTAATATTAATACCTAGACCTGGTATAATAGAATATATAAAAGTATTATCTCAAACTTCCAATGTTTCTTTAGAAACATCTGTAAAAAGTTCAACTCCCTCTACTTCAGGTGTAAATATTACACAAGAATCTGGAACATTTAATGATTTAATTAGAGGAGATAATATAAAAAATGTATCCACTCCATCTAAAATAATATACAGTGAAGTATTATCAGTTTTAGGTGATAAATATTCACTAATAATTTTGTTTAGTACTTTAGGTTCTTCTTTATTATTATCTTCTTCTGATTTACTATCAATGTATTTAAGTATAGAATTACAATCCTTTGGGGTATATATTTTAGCTACTTTATTTAGAGATTCCAGATTAGCTACTTCAGCAGGATTAAAATATTTCTTATTAGGAGGTTTATCTTCTTGTTTAATTTTATTAGGGTCAGGTTTAGTTTATTTTTATACAGGATTAACTAATTTAGAATCGATATATAGTATAATCTCAATCTCAAATAGCTTAAATATCACACAAGGTTTAACATTAGGTTTAAGTATAATAATAATAGGTTTTTTATTTAAAATAGCAGCAGCACCGTTACATAATTGGGCTCCAGATGTTTATGATGATAGTCCAACTATTGTAACAATATGGTTAACTATTATGCCTAAAATAGCCATCTTAATTTTCCTATTAGATCTATTTATAGGAGGAACATTCTTATCTAATAATATTAATAGTAATTCAATTATAGAAAATGAAGTCTTAAATTCTTATGGTTTAGTAGAAGTAATTGGTTATGATACTTTAAAAAATTTATTATTAATAAGTTCTTTATTTTCATTAATAATTGGAACTGTAGTAGGGCTAGCTCAATCTAGAATAAAAAGATTACTAGCATATAGTACAATATCTCATGTTGGTTTCTTATTATTGGCTTTAGCTATAAATAGTGAACAATCTATAGAATCTTTCATTTTTTATATTATTCAATATTCTGTAACTAATTTAAATACTTTCTTGATTATCTTAGCTTTAGGTTATTTAAATTTTTTCAATAAATTTAATTTAAATAAAAAAGGTTTTAGATACGGAATATATTCGGATACTAAAAATATTGAAAATATGGATATAAGATATATAACAGAATTAACTGGTCAATTTTTGACTAATCCTATACTTAGTCTATGTTTAGCTATTTGTTTATTCTCAATGGCGGGTATTTTGTGAATGCCTCTTACTCAATAAAGTAAGTTAAGTTCACTATATGCTGGAAACCCTTAAAATTTTGAATACTCCCTTTGGAAAAAAAAAAGTACAGTAAAAATTTCAAGTATTGTATTAAGGGCAATCAGCAGGAAACCAAATTATACTATAAAGCATTAAAGATTTAACAAATTGGAATGTTTATAGTTTAATAGTAGGTTCCTCAGAGACTACACGTGAACCATGTATAATATATTTTATTATACTAAAGATATAGTCCAAATTTTAATAAAAATAATATTCAATTTTGTCGGGTATTTTATTTAGTTTATTAAATATTAATAGTTGTTTTTTTATAATGATCATTTTGTAAGAAGTTAAGTAAAACATTTAGCTGAACATTAGTTAGAACAACTAAAAAAAATTTTTGTTTTTATTTTATTTTTTTTTTATTATAAAATTATTAGTTATTTAATAAATTTTCCTTTGTTTACATATAAATATAAGTGTGTTCCAGTATTTATTGATTTATATTGGCTCCAAGTAAGTAAAGAATAAAAAATACAAGGGTAACAGATAAACTTGAGCAATTAAAATTACAAATGAAAAGTCATTCAGTGTTAAATCACAATAAATATTTAGAATTTTATTTTTATTAAAATTGATTCCACCATTAATAGGATTTTTTTCAAAACAAATGGTTTTATATTCAGCAATACAAAGTGGTTATTATTTTATGTCCTTAGTTGCTATTATAGTTAGTGTTATTAGTGCTTCATATTATTTAAAAATAATAAAAATTTTATTTACAGAACCTGATGTTTCTACCTTAGACTCTAAAGAAAGAAATAATACATTCAGAATCCGTTCAAAAAGATTCAGCTCCTTATTTCCCTTTATCTAAAAATATACCTTTTGTAAATATTCACGATAATTATTACATTTCATATTATGTTACAAATTTTCATAGTTTCTTAATTTCAACTTTAACTTTATTAATTTTATTATTTATTTTAAAACCTTCATTGCTATTAAACAGTACTCAATTGTTATCTTTATCTTTATTTTATTGTTAAGAATTGAGAATTTCAACTTTACTAGTTTTATTTATTTTTGTTCCTATTTTAGCTTTATTGTTATTAGGTTTAAACGTTTTATTGGCACCAAGTAGACCAGATGAATCTAAAGTTTCTCCTTATGAATGTGGGTTTTCAGTAATACATGGTCAAACTAGATCTGTATTTCACATTCATTTTTATTTAGTTAGTATGTTATTTCTTATTTTTGATTTAGAAATTGTATTATTATTTCCATTAGCGGTTAGTCTTTATCAAGTAAATTATTTTGGATTTAGTGTTGCTGTTCTATTCTTTTTTGTATTAACTATAGGATTCGTATTAGAAATTGGTTCTGGTGCAATAAAATTTATTGATTTAAAAAAAAATTGAGTTTTTTAACCCCATTCAATCTTTCTGTTTTAGCTTGCCTTCTGTTTTAGTTTTAAATATTTTTATATTAGTTTTTTTAACTAAAATATTTTAAAAGAGAGTTATGAAATCTAAATCTGTGATTAAATTAATTATTTATTTAATTATTTAATTTCGTGAAAGTACTGGGTTTGTTTATAATATATATATATAGCTAAATAATTAGCGGCAATAAAATAGGGTAAATTTTGTTAAATTAAAATTAAATAGATTAATCTTTACTAAATAAATTTAGATGTTTCTTTTTATTGAAAATCTTATTAATAAGATTTAATAGAGATAGAATTTTAAAATTTAAATTTATTAAAGTTAAGTAAAGAAATAAATAATATTGAACACTTAAGTATGTTTATTAAGTTTTAACTTAAATCTTATTAAATTTTTTTAACTTGAACCTGACACCTATATTTAACCTGTGAATTTTTAGGCTTAAATCAGAATAAAAACTTATAAAGTTTTTGATGTCACCGAATCTGTCTTACAGATTTATCTAACTCTTAATAGCTGAAATAGTTTAAAGGGTTAAAACATATCACTCATGACGATAAAATAAAGGTTCAATTCCTTTTTTCGGCTGTTTGTTTTATTTTAAAATATTCAATTGGCTTAAAACTTGGTTTAATTAAAAGAACCAATGAGAGAAATATGGGTTTAATGTATTTTCTATTTTTTAAAGTGAAAAAAATTTCAATGTTTTCAAGTCAGGGGGGGTAGGTAATTAAACAAAACAAAAATTTTTGTTTTTTATTTTTTTTTTTTACTAATTTTGTGTATTTTTGATTGACTTTCAGGAGTTTATATCCTTCTTGAATAGAGAGCTTTTTGGAGGATGCTAATTTTAAATTGTTTGTTTTTAATTAATTATTTAAATTTTATTTTACTTGTTGTTTTTACTACTTTAAATTTTATTTTATTGTGTAGCAATTGGAATCGAACCAACAACTTTTTAGTTAAAAGCTAAACACTCTACCAATTGAGTTATACTACATTTATGGGGCTAAAAATTTAATAAATTACATGTTTTGTAGTTCTATTGTATTTATGTTTTGTTGTACTTCTAAAGGCAATTGTAGATAATTATATATTAAATAAACTGTTCCGCACAAAACAACTAGAACTAGTACAGAAGTTATTGATAATAGCGCAATAGTCGCTGGATCTTTCAAATCTGTGTGATTTGTTGAATCAGTAATGTTATTTGTAATTGTATTAGTAACATTAGTTAAATCTCTAGCAGAAATTTGGTTATTAATTACTACATTATTATTTTGAGTTGTAACAGTAGCTAAATTCTCTGAATCTAGATTAGTTAACAAGTCATACATAAAGATAGTAATAATAGAAGTTGCTAGTAAAATAAATAAAGTAATTAATATATTTTTAATTTTCATATGTTTTATTTTTATAAAATATTCCCTAACTACATTATAGTTTAAGAGTGTTTAAAAGACACTTCTCTCAAAACGAGATTCTTTTCCGTAGATTACAATCCTCAAAATAAATTTGAAGAGCAGCACAGAGGTGCTATTTGGGATTTAGATTCTAAACAGTTGTAAAAGAACACCAACAGGGTTGGGATAGTTCTTAACTATAGGGTTAATAAAGCTCAACTACTCGTTGATAACTTTATTACTTGTACCTACAAGTTTTCCATCTTTGAACACAAGATTTCGTTTACTGTCGGTAGGTTTCAAGCTGTACGCCGATTTCTTAACCGAGATTGTACTTTCAGTAAGATTGTTAAACCATTTTTTCTGTTCAACTTTAGTAGAACTATCTTTAATTAATAATTCTTCTAGTTGACTTACAGCAACTTTGGTTTTTAAACCTTTTACTTTGGTAAATTCAGTTCCATCGATTTCTATACCTCCGTATACTTTAGGACCAAGTGCTACAAAATTTTTAAGCATTTTTTCTAATTTAAATAAACCAATTTTTTTGTCATCTACTAGATGATCTTGTAAAGGTCTATTTAAAAAAGCAGAGTCTGTATCAGTATAATACAAGATATAGTCCGGATGGTTTTTAATCTCAGACATACGTACCCTAGCATTAGCTGTAATTGCTGATGCAATAGCTATATTAATTTTAGGAGTTCTTGAGAAATCTACCCAATAAGAAAGAATGGTGCTTTCACCTAATTCTACTTGATCGACTAAATTTTCAAGTCCAATTTGAGAAATGAAAGAGGAAAGATCTTTATTATTAACTACAGTGTAGTTTAATAATTTAGGTTTCATACCAAATCTTCCAACTAAAGAATTTAGCAGTAGTTTTGCTATTGTATACCAAGGATCGTTTTTAGAAACATGTTCTTTGATTGTATTTAAATTCTCAACATATGAAGAGAATCTCAGAAGCTTCGAACAAGTAACCCTCTAAAATCTCAAATTTATATCCGTAATTTAAAGCGTTCATTACTTCTCCTATGTAATACCAACCAGTCCAAGTACCTTCGGGGTAAATAGTTACCCCATTACATTTGTAAGGTAAAATTGGATTAGCCAGTCCTTCAGGAGAAGTCACTTTAACTTTTAGAAATGACAAGTTTTCAACTAAAAGTTTAGCGTATTCAGTCATTTTACGGATATCTCCTCTGAAATAAGCTATTAGTTTAGTCGGATATAAGTTAGAGGCCATAGCATTAGGGTACAACGCATTCATATCGTATTCATAGACCACAGTGTTATCCGGATTAGTAGGAATATACATGTCCACGAGCCCTCCATAGTAAGCTTGACAAATATCGTCGTAAATTTTACCTGTTAATACAGGAATTTTTATGTTTTTAGGTAGAAAATGCGCTCTAAATATTTTTAGAGCTAAACTAGGAAGAGTAGAAACTGAGGATATATTAATTTGAAATCTCTCAAAAATAAATCTTGCAAAAGTTTCAATAACTTGATATAGTGCAACACAATCAATTTCACAATACTTAACAGCTTCATTTCTAAGACTCCAATTATTATTGATGAAGTTTTTACAATAAGATTGGTATTCTGTCAATGAAATATTATCGAAGAATCTAAAACTAGGTACAGAGCCTACGTATCCAAGTAAATTTTTAGTAACAAAGTTGTGTGGGAAAACACTTTTAAGTGTTTTAACATTGAATGTTTTTGCTAAATTACTTAAAGATACTGGTAACAGTAAATAAGAATCTTTGAAGTTAATAATGTATGAACCATTAGGTCCATATAGTACTTTCAGATTGATAAATTTACCGTTTTTAATAATAGGTTCCACTTTAGTTTCTTTATGACTAATGATATTTTTAAGTATGAAAATAAGATCAAATTCACTAGAGTTATGAATATACACAGTTTTCTGATGATTTTTTCTAGTTAATAAAGCTTTTAATACTTCATTCATTAAACTATCTACAGAATTAAAATCTGTTCTGAAGAATGATTTTGAATCTTTACCGTCAAAGAAAGACAAACAATAATGAGACATTTTACTGTCCTTGTTTATGTAAGTTTCAATATCTAAAGTTAGCATATTTAAAGTGAACTTTTTAGCTGTTCGAGCTTTAGTGAGTGACTCGTTAGAGCTAAACAATCTTTCAAAAATAAAATAGACTTTATTGTTTTTTATGTAATAAAGTCTTTCACCTACTTTTCTAATAAAGCTACCGTCTATAACGTTAAGTATACGATCAGTGAATCTTTGAACCTTCAAATCAGTAAAGTTAGAGAATATTTCTACAACTCTATTAACTTGGTCTAAGAATTCTACTGTTACATATCTACTGTATTTAGTAACTGCATCGAAAGCTAAATCTAAAACTTTAATTCTACTTGAATCAACTGTCTCAGTTTTAGTTCCCCAGTTAGAGTAGTCTGTGTTAAGAGGTAAGTTAGCAGGTATTTCATCTTTGAAGTCTATGTTCTCTAAAACATCTGTAGCTAAATCTTTTTTGCTAATTAAAGATATTCTGTTGGAATAGTATTCTTCTGAGACGAAAGCTAAATTAAAATATAAACTTTCAGCCGGAACTGATCTATACCGATTTTCTAAAATTGAATATTTCAAATTTAAATAATCTATATAGTCTAGAGGTTTAGAAAGATCCATAGGGAACCGTTCCCCTACACTGAAGATCTGACCGTTAACTAATTTAATATTAGTAATAATAAAGATAAAACCTTTATTATTTAAGTCTACAATTAATTTATGAATTAGCATAGAAAAGTTTATTTCACTTCCTATATCATATTTAAGGTTTAATAATTTTAAATTATCTTTTTTCATTTAAGATTTTTTTTTTTTTTTTTAATAAAATATTTTTTGTCTTATGACTTAAATTTGACCAATTTTGAGGGAAATTTAACAACTTTTAATTATACCTAAGCATCCCGCATTACAGCACCTTTAGTTAAAATTTGAAAAGATCGCTATATTTTCAGTATAAATAATTATTACATATAAAATAATAATAATTAGTTGTTTTGTTTTTTACAGTAACAACTAACCCAATTAAAGCTGATAAATCTTGCGAGAATATTTTATTTATTAAAATTTATTAATATAAAAAATAAAATACAATTAAATTTTTGTTTTTATTTTTTTATCTTACAATTAAAACTTTACAGTGATTAATTAATTTAAAATTTATAAAAAATAACTTAAAAGAGGTAGAATTAGTTTAATTGGTAAAATGACGTCTTGTGGCGACGATGTACAGAGTTCGAGTCTCTGATTTTACCCCTTTATTTGTTAACATTTGAAAAAGTGTAATTTTAATTATTTTCTTTATAATTATTATCTCATTTTTTATTATTGTTGTAAATTTAAAAAGTTGAGTAAAATTAAAAAAACAAACAGTAAAAGTAAAGATCATTTTTGTATTATAAACCTTTCTAAGATTATAAACTAAACAAAATTTTTTTAGTGTTACTTTATTATTTTTATTTAAATATATTAATAAAGTAATTTTTATAAAAAAAAGAGAATAAAGGTTATTAAAGTCTATTTTTTTCACAAAAAATTTTGTTTATAATTTAAAAATTAAATCTACAAGAGAAGTCAAAATTTATTACTTAACTTTAATTATTTACAGATATTGTGTATTATTGTTTTTTATAAAAAAGATAGGGTTAAGTGTACAGATGGTTCTGTAGTAGACCTGCAAAGTCTAAAAAGATAAGGTTCAATTCCTTCTTAACTCTTTAATTAAACTTAGATCTATTTATATAGAGAGTCTTTGAAGAATAAGTTTTTATATTAAAATAATTTATTTCTAATACAAAATTTTGTAAAATTATCTTTCAAAAAAAAGTTTTTTATATTTATATGGTTTAATTATAATGATTTTTTTTTTCGCTAAATACTAATTAATATTTTAATTATAAAGGGAAGCAGAACTCGATTGGCTGAGTGTCTCACTTTTAATGAGCAAGGTTCCGGTTCGAGTCCGGATGCTTTCAAAAATTCAAAACTCTTTTTGAATTAAAGATTAGTCTTTTTTTATCTTTTTTTTTTGCTAAATTCTTTAGTTTAAATTTAAAATATTTTAGTTTCAATTGTAATCTTTTTAAATTATAATTTGTATTTAAATTTAGTTTACTTTTGGTTTTTTTTGTCCGTAGTAGAAATAGAGGTAAGATTTCATTTAGGATCATAAAAACAAAAACAAAAACAAAAACAAAAAACAAAAACAAAAATCCATCCTCCATGCTTAAAAATTAAATAAATAAAAAAAATTTATCTAATTAAAATATACATAAGCATAGTTATAGGGGTTTAATTGGGTTTTAACATCAAAAATAATAGTTTAAATATCAAAACACACAAAATATTTAAATTTTTACATTACAATTAAAATCCTTCTTTATTTGTAATGTTCTATATTCTTCTAAGTTAATATATTTATATTCAAATATAATATCAACAGATGTACCATAATTTAAAGTGTCAATAGATCCACAATATTTACTAATTAAATCTGAAAGATAACAAGCTAAATTAATATTGTTTTTATCATTTAGTAAATCAACTGGAATATTATTAATGTTGAGTTGAGTATTATTGCTATTTGTATTTTCATAGAAATGCCACTCATGTTTATTACCAACAATTGTTTTTAATCCACATGATTGAACTTTAATCTCTAACAATATATAGTAATCACCTTCTTTCTCAATATTATTTAAAAAGTTAAATATTATTTTAAATGGAAAATCATAGTTATATATATTATTAACATGATAAAAAGTATAAATATATCATTAGGTGTATTATTAATATTTTTAAAACTTGTCTTAACGTTATTCCATTTATTATTAAAATAATATCTAATTTTATTAAAAATAATTTTTAAATAATCAACAGGAATATTTAAAAATTTTTGCAAATAAAATAATTGTTGGTATGTAAGGCAATAATTTTCTAATAATATTAGCTGCTTTAGGTAAAATAAATATGAACATATTTATATCGCTAATATCAGCTTCATCTTCATCCTCCTCAGCTTTAGTCACTCTCGCTAATGGAGATTTTAATGCCCCGGGCATTTGTCTAGGTGAGGAAGTATCCTCTCGAAAATATACAGATGCACCACCAGATGAATCTGATCTATCACCAGGTACAGCATTTGTTAGCCAAGCAGTTTTTTTAGCCGTTTTTTCAATTCTATCAATTATTGTTTTAGATATTCTACCTTTTTCTATGGCTTCATAAGCCGTTACAAAAATGGCAACTAACTCTTGTTCACTTCTATTAGAACATTTGATATAGTATATGATATCTTTTATTTCGGCGTTAGTCGCGCTAGATTTAATACCAAAATGATTTACTAGTCTTTCTCTAATTACATGTAGATATTTTCTAGTTTTAGGGTAAGTCATTTCTAAATCTACAACTGCGATTTCATCTGTTTCAGCAGCACTAGTTGAGGCTGCGGCACTAGTTGTAGTTTCTGCAATTGAACCTAGACCAAGAGATTGTAACATTTTTTCTTTCTCTTTTTCCAAATCTTCAGGTCCTTTAAAACCCTCATCATTTCTCGATCTAGTTAGATAATCTAAACCAATTTGTATAAAATTTTTTCTAACTGCTTCCTCAGGTGGGGTGGTAGTTTCTAGTATTTCTGCAGGTACAGCTTTATTTCCAGAGAACCAACCTTTCACCCGTTCCCACATAGATTTTTGACCTGTTGGAACAAGTACAGGATCTGCAGGTGTTGTAGTTGAAGGTGTGTTTCCACCAAAAGGCCACCAATTAGTAAACAATCCTTTAACTGAATCAGGTATTAATTTAGAAATTAGTTTTTTAATATTAAAGAATTCATTAACTTTATCTTTAATATCAACAAGTATTCCTAAAGTAGATTTTACTTGCTCTAAGAAATGATAACCTACAGCTAACGTTGAAACAAATGCACCAGCTAGAAGGACAATTTTGAAAATATCTCGATATTTTAATTTATCTAAGTAACCACCCTCAGTATTTTTAGGTAAATATTTATCTCTTTCTCTTAATTCTCTTTCTGCTCTAGCTCTTTCCATTTCTTTTTCAAGATATTGGGCACGAACTTCTTCAGGATTGTAGTTGATTTCATCTCTTTTTACAGAAGGCCACAATTCTCTAATTTGTTTAATTTTGCCTTGGTTTTCAGGAGATTTAGATAGTCTTAGTTCAATTTTAGCTAACAATTTATTATAGTTATCAAGAATATAATCCCAAACATTAAAAACTGAATCGAAACTAAGTTCCGTAATTATTACCCAAAAAGCAGAAAGTAAAGAAATGAAGAAGGTTGCATCATATTTAAAACCTGAGATACTACATACTATTGAATATAATATGGTAAGAATTGAGGAAAATGCACTCCATTTAACGATTACTCTTAATAAAATACTTATAGTTTTAAAATATTTCATATTTTGTAATCTATTTAATAGGAATATTTTCAGCAAAGCACCGGACAAGGAAGTTAAAGATTTAAACAAAAGATTTTTGTTTATTTTAAAATCTTTAAGGTAGTTATTGAGAAACTTAGTTATATTTTTCATTTTATTTTTATTTTAAATTAGACGAATATCAAGGGTTTATATAATAAAACCAGGAAAAAGATTAGTTAGTTTATAAGTCAAACTTAACAAAACTTTAATTCATTAGATTTATAAAATCTATCACATTGTATAAAAAGAAATGTAATTTTAAACAGGCTTCTAGGAATATACAAAAGATAATATTAGTCATTGAGATATTAAATAATTTAGCTTGAGAAGGTCGCAAGACTGTATTTTTACTTAATATTGTTAGACACCATATTACGTATAAACAAGAAACGATTAAAATAAATAACCACAATGCAATTAGATAATATCCAATTAAAATTATTAACATTCTCATTTTGATTTAATTATAGACATATAACAAGGGTTTCTGGGAGAAACCCAAGGAAAAGACTTGATTATTAATATAGGGATAAATTAGTATTTCAAAGAACAATGTCTTAAACTGAACATACTAATTTAAACAAAACTTTTATTAAAATAGTTCTACAATAAATTTATTGTTTATTATAAACTATTAAGAGTAAAAATTTTATTATATTAAAAATAGTTTATAACAAAAATTTTGTTTTGTTATTACTATTACTTTTATAAAGATTAATTTATCGTCTATTTTTATTTAATTATTTTTATAAATCATATATAAGAGTGTATCATTAAATATCTCCAAGTAAATAACTTAGTTTAAGTCAGGTAAAACAGCTAATTTAATTAGCAGAGTTTCAGTTCAAGTCTGAAAGTTAGTTGAGATATATTTAATGGATATCTCCGCAAATCTAAACTTTCAGGGTGCTGTACTAGATAATAAATGCGTCAAACCCTCTATAACTCTAAATTAACAAACCAAAAAATGAAAACTAAAGATATAATCTTAAGAAAATCGCTTACTTCCTCCAAACTTAGAATTAGATTAGATGTTCTTTTCAGAACACATGAATTTAAATCGAATTATATTAATGCGCATGTGCAAATAATCTTAAATAATGATGATGTAATTAATTTAAATGAACAGATGATCTTTAATGCAACAAATAAAGAAGAATATAAAACCTTTATTCAAGTAAATGTAAATAGTTTTAGCAATATCTTTAAAAAAGTTAAAAATGTATCAGCTAGAAAAATTATTTTATATTACATTGAGTCTGATAAAGATGCATATGACAAATATCTTGAATTAAATCAAAAAAATTTGACAAAAGATATTAATAGCCCCTTTAATATAAACAGAAGATTTTATTCAACTAATTCCTTAACTAATAAAATTTATAGTTCATTAGCATCTTTAGGTACTAGATTTTATTCTACTAATTCTAAGGTTAAAACAAAATATAGTTTTACGAATGTTGAGTATCCGATAGCGGAAAATACAATCTTAAGTGATCTAACTCCATATTATGAAAGATTTATTACTGAAAATAAAGTTAATTTTGAAAACTATATATCTATAATCTGTCAAATTAGAGAAGTAGGTAATACTTATTATACAATAGGTGAAAGATTCCCAATTGATATTAATAAACCACAAGATCTAACAGATTATTCAAATTATATACAGAACAAATGGAGTATATTAGAAAGAAATCAATATAATCCAAATTTAGCAATGAGTATTTTATTTAATTATACAAATACTACTGTTGATAATTATTCTTTACTTTCAAATAAATTTAGAATTGTGCAGGATATTTCAAAATTAGAATTAACTTTTAAAGATGATTCTACCTTTAACTTTCCACTAAACACTTTCTATAGTTCATGGGGTGACTCTATGGTTATGTTGGAGTCTGGTATATTCAATGTAAAGAATCTTTATATTGATTTAAACACAAATTTAAATAGATATATCCAAGTTTCTACTTTATCTAAAACTGTAACACAGATTAATTTATTCGACTCAGAAAGTAATATTAAAATAACTACTTTTGTTGATAAAATAATAAGCAATAATGAATTTATAAGACTTATTGGCAATAAAACTTATTATGTTAAAGATAACAAATTATATTTTATTTTTGAAAATTTAGTTTGTGATCAATTTATTAGTAGAGTTAAACCTTCAAAAGGAAATGTTATATTTAATATTATGACCTTAGATGTTGAAACTTATGTGGATGAAAATAATCAAATGAATATTTACTGTATTTCATTATATGATGGAGTGTCTGCTAAAACATTCTATCTAACAGATTATAATAATATACATTCATTAATTAATGAAGTTCTTAAAACTATCTTTACAAAAAAATATTCAGGTAAAAGTATTTATATACATAATTCCTCAGAATTTGATATGATCTTTTTATACAGTTATATCATAAATTTTTATGATGTTAAGATCAAACCAATTATTAAAGATGGTAAATTTATTAATCTAGAGGTTGAATATGGTGATACAACTAAATATAAAGTTAACTTTAAAGATTCATTATTACTATTAACTAGTTCACTAGCTAAATTATCTAAAACTTTCAATGTTACATATACCAAAGATATGTTTCCTCATAATTTTGTTACAAAGGAAAATCTTAATTACATTGGAACAGTTCCAGAAATTAAATTTTTTGATAATATTTCAGAGGTTGAATATAATGAATACAAATCTAGATTTAGTGATAATAATTGGTCATTAAAAATTGAGGCAATTAAATATTGTGAACTAGATTGTAAAGCTTTATTTGAAGTAATAGAAAATTTTGGATTTAAAATATTTAAAATGTTTAAAATTAATATATCTACTACTCCTACATTACCTAGTGTCTCAATGAAAACATATAGAACCAATTTTATTCCTAAAGGAATAAATATAGCCAAAATTAGTGGACAAATGTTTGATAATATTCATAAAGCTTTTTATGGTGGACATGTTGATATGTATATACCAACTAATCCGATTGGAACTCAGGTATTTGGTTATGATGTTAATTCATTATATCCTTATGTAATGAAAGTTAATAAATATCCATATCAATATATTGGGCATTTCTTTGGGGATATCTCAAAAATGAGTCAATACTTTGATTTATATCTGAAATGTTTAGGCTTTTATAAAGTTATTATAACTTCACCTAAAGACATTTTGAACCCAATTATACCAAAAAAAGTTGATAACACAACAGTCTATGGAGTTGGTACTTGGAAAGGATGGTATTATTCAGAAGAACTAAAAAATGCAGCAAGATTTGGGTATACCTTTGATATTTTAGAGGGATATCTATTTAAAGCTGCTGATTTGTTTTCTAAGTATATTGAAACTATGAATCAAATGAAAGAAAATTCTGTTAAAAACTCACCCGATTATGTGATTGCTAAATTACTTTCTAACTCTTTATTTGGTAAATTCTCTATGTTTAGAGATTTGATTAACTATGCTGTAGTTGAAAAAAACAGTGTAGACAAATTTATATCAAATATTGGCTTTGAAAATTTAGTGAATAAGGTTAATATAGGTAACAAATGTTTAGTTTCATATAAACTTCAATTCCAAGATGATCTTAATATTAATATCGCTATCGGTGCTGCAGTTACCGCTAATGCTCGTATTTTCATGACTCAATTTAAGAATAATCCGGATTATATTCTATACTACTCAGATACAGATTCTGGCTTTTTTAATAAACCTTTACCTGATTACTTAGTAGATAGTAAACGTTTAGGAGCTCTTAAATTGGAACATGTGTTAAATAAATTTGTTGCATTAGGTCCTAAAGTTTATGGAGGTATCGACCTCAATGGTAATGAATTTACTAAAACTAAAGGACTTAAATCTAAAGTGAGTGTTAGTCAACTAGAAACATTGTTACAAGAAAATGTTTCTTTAGATATACCACAAGAAAAATGGTTTAAGAATTTAGTGGATAGTAATATTGCTGTTAAAGACGATCTTTCTTATAACTTAAGAGCTAATAATAATAAGCGTGAGCTATTGTATAAAAATGGAATACTAGTTGATACTGCTAACAAAGATGTTAGCGATTAATTAGCTGTAAGATTCAACATTTTAAATAAAATTTTAACCCCCATAAATGTAGTATAACTCAACAGGTAGAGTATTTATCTTCTTAAATAAAGAATATTGGTTCGATTCCAATTACTACAAATAAAATAAATTTAAAGACTCAATTTAATCATCGACCCTCTTAGCGATTTCAAAGACCCCAGTACAGTACATACTTTGTTAAATAATTTTCATCTGACACTCAGCAAAAGTCAATCTAAAGATATGAGGGAGTTGGCTCTATATATACCTACTTAAGAGATGTTTTATATTGGGAAATCTTTATTATAATTTGTACTATAATATTGTTAGCATATCTAATACAATGAAAATCGTAGATATTACCCCAGTGCAAACCCTACTTTTTTGACATTTTTAGAGGCAGCACCTCCATAAATCAATCTAAAACGATGAGGTACTTTGAAATAGGGTGTATAATACCTACTTAAGAGAGCTTTAAAATTTTATATTGGGAAATCTTTATTATAATTTGTACTATAATTTTGTTAGTTTATCTAACACAATGAAAGTTCAGCCGAATAGATTAGGTCAAAATTTTAAATTAACTAACTAAAAGTAGTAATAAATCTAAAAACTAAAATTTAAAATTCTAGTTTTTATTTGTATATATATATAATAAAATATGCAAATTAAAAAGATCTTTGCAAGATATTTTTATTTTTCTTCAAACAAAACTTTTATTAGTTTACAATTTATATTTGAAGGAAATAATTATATAAATAAAAGGCCTTATCCTTAAGTGGTGTTCAAAAAATTAACACAAATGTAACATATGCTAAGTTTATTATTATTAATACCTATTATAGGTTCAATTGCATTACTTCTTGTCACAGATGATCATTCAGGAGATAAATCAAAAAAAATAGCTTTAGGGACTTCATTACTAAATTTAGTTTTATCTATTTATTTATGGATTCAGTTTGATTCTAGTACTAGTCAATATCAATTCGTATATAGTTTCAAAGAATTAAGTTATTGTCATTTAAATATAGGAGTAGATGGTTTATCTATTTATTTTGTACTACTAACTACTTTTTTAACTCCTATAGCTTTACTTTCTAATTATAACACTATAAATAATAATTTAAAATATTTTTTAATTTCATTTCTAGTTTTAGAAACATTGCAAATAGCATTATTTGTAGTATTAGATTTATTATTATTTTATGTATTTTTTGAGTCAATTTTACCTATATTATTTATAGTTATTATTTTATATGGTTCAGGTGCAAATAAAGAAAGATCTGCCTTTTTATTCTTTTTATATACTTTAGCTGGTTCTTTATTTATGTTATTAGCTATATTAGAAATAAGTAATTATGTTGGTTCAACAGATTTTCAATTAATTTCTTTATCTGAAATAAATTTAGATAGTCAAAAATTCTTATGGTTAGCTTTTTTCTTAGCTTTTGCTATAAAAACACCTCTTTGGCCTATGACAGGTTGGCTATATAGAGCTCATGCTGATTCACCTTTAGCTGGTTCTATTTTACTAGCAGGTACTATATTGAAAATGGCTACTTATGGTTACTTACGAGTTTTAATTAACTTTTTACCTGATGCTTCACATTATTTTAGTCCCTTAGTTCAAACTATCGCTTTAATTACTATTGTATATGCTAGTTTAGCTACAATTGTTCAACAAGATACTAAACAATTAATTGCTTATTCTAGTATATGTCATATGGGTGTAGTTGTTTTAGGTTTATTTTCTAATACTATACAAGGAATAGAAGGAGCTATTTTATTATCAATTGCACATGGTTTTGTTTCACCTGCTTTATTTATTTGTGTTGGTGGTGTAATATATGACAGAACTGGTGTTAGATTAATACCATATATTAGAGGTTTAGTATTATATATGCCAATATTTACTATATTATTCTTCATCTTTACATTATGTAACACAGGTATTCCTTTATCACTTAACTGGGTTGGAGAACAACTATCTTTAATAGGTACTTGGGAAAGAAATCCTTTAGCTTCTATTATAGGTGCCACAGGAATCCTTTTTAGTGCTATATATAGTATTTGGCTATATAATAGACTCTCATATGGTTCCTATAGTCCTTATTTAAAACCAATTAAAGACATCTCAAGAAGAGAATTCATCTTATTACTATCTTTATTAATACCTACTGTAGTATTAGGAATATTCCCTAATGTAATATTAGAAACACTACATGCATCTGTAACTACATTATTATATAATTTACCTTGTTTAACCCCATTCTCTAATTTTGAAATTTTAATTTTATGATCAAAAATATTATGTTTTTTTAAAAGCTTTCCAATATACGTAATTGAAAATATGTTTAGTAAAAAAAATGACAAACAACTAAATTATAATTGGCTAATGGTTTTATAGAAAGAAAAATAATTTTTTATTAATTAAAACTGGTCTTTTTAAAATTTTAAGTTCAAATTGTTTTACATTTTTATAATATACAAGTTTTAAATTATGTCTAAAACATTTAGGTTTGGCTACCTTTTCTACTTCACAGGCTAAATTGCTTTAAATTCTAGCACTTAGTCGATTACTCTAAAAAAAAAAGAGTACAATCATAAATTAATTAGGATCTTAGATAAACAAGATCTTCTTAAAATTAATAAATATTTAAACTATATTTAGTTTAAAAAAAATTTTTGGTTTTTAAATCCTTTATGTTAGTAATAAACATGCAAGCCTACAAAAAAAAAATTTTTTTCAATATGATTATTAAAAAATTTAATATTTATATATATATATATACATATTGTAAATAGATCCGGATTGTAGGACTTAATTGAGTGAAATAAATGTAAATAAGCTAATAAACAATTAAGGGTAAGGTTGAATAAAAACAAACAATTTTAGGGTATATACTACTTGTTTTTTATTTTATATTTTTGTTTTAGTAGTATATAAGGATAGTAATTGGAAGTGGTCCAAAAATGTTAGAACAAAAATTTGTTGGACATTAAAAATTTATAATTTATAGTAAATAGCTCAGGATTGTATGACTTATTTTAGTTACAAAAATAACTATCTTTATTTATACACATGTTGTATTTAAGGTATAACTTCCTTGGTTTTATTTATATTTTTTGTTTTTAGTAGTAATAGTATATAAGGAAATGAAAAGTAAGTGCCTCGTTTTTAAATTGAAATGAAAAAATGAATTTTAAATTAAAATATTAATAATATTATATATAGTTCAGGATTGTACTACTTACTTTATTATATTATATTTGTAATTATTGTTAAAATATAAACAAAAATTAAGATGTTATTTTACTTAGTTTGTTTGGTAATTTGGGATTTAGTAGTATATAACTCTCTTTCTTTCTTACTTTCTTAGTATCTCTTTTTATAACTATTAAAAAGTTCAGAATTGTTATTTAAGATATATAGAAACTATACCTTGAGGCTCTCCTGGAGCCTCCTTAAAAATATTTATCTTTTTATTTTCTTTATTCGGTCCTTAGTTATTTTATGAACTTTCTTTTGTTTTATTTCTTACTTAAGCGAGCGATTCTTTATTTTAATTAAATTTGTTTTTTAATTACTTGAATTTTATTAACAAAAAGTTGAGTGCGAGCGATTTTGTTTAACAAGGGGAAAAGGATTCTTGTATGAATTATTATTAGTGTGAACTTTCTTTCTTTTGATAACACAAAAAATATTTTATTTCTATGTACTTTTTTAAATCTAATTTCTTTTTCTATTAATTTAATATTTCCCTCCTTACTCAAGCGAGAGCCCACAACAGCGGGAGCGAATTTTTTATTTTATTTTGTTTTTTCATTTTTATTAAAGTTCTTACAGGGTTCTTAACTCAATTACAGGGGTTAAATACAAAAATTTGTTTTTTAATTACATATTTTGTAGTTCTATTGTATCTATGTTTTGTTGTGCTTCTAAAGGTAATTGTAAATAATTATATATTAACAAACCTGTTCCGCACAAAACAACTAGAACTAGTACAGAAGTTATTGATAATAGGGCTATAGTCGCCGGATCTTTAAAATCTGTGTGGTTTGTTGTTGTCTCAGAAACATTAGATGTTAGTGTGTTAGCGACATTTTTAACAGAGTCGAGATTTCTCACTGAAAGTTGATTGTTAATTGTTGTAACATTGTTAGAGTCAGATGCAGCAATTAAGCTATCAGCTTTCAAATCAAAAAGGAAATCTAAAACAAATAAAGTGATTAAAGCAGATGTTAATAGTATTATTACTGCTAGTAAAATTTTATTATTTCTCATTTTGTTTTTTTTTATAAAAATTAATCTCTTAACTTTTTAAAGAAGAACAAGAAATGATTCTTGTTTAGAAGAAAGTTAATTAAGCTTAAGCAAATTCTCTGTTTCCCTTTACTGTAATAAGAAAAAAAAAAGTTAATAAAAATAAAATATAATATAATATAAAAGTTTGTACAAGGAAACAGATCTAGCTGTTATTGGAATCGAACCAATTTTTATTAATAAATTAACATAACCTTTACAGCTTCTGGGGTTTAAACGAATGTGTAAGATCTTTTTAATTTTCTTTAATTATTTTACTGCTAGTAGCTACAAGGATACCTTTTCTAAAAATAAGATTTCTCTTAGAATCGGTAGGTTTCAAACTGTATGCGACGTCTTTTACTGAAATTGTAGCTTTAGTTAAGTTATTGAACTGTTTCTCCTGTTCAACTTTAGTTAAATTATCTTTGATCAATAATTCTTCTAGTTGACTAACAGTTACTTTAGTTTTCAATCCTTTTACTTTTGTAAATTCAGTTCCGTCCAAATCTATACCTCCGTACACTTTAGGACTCAATGCTATAAATTTAGAAAGAATCTCTCTAATTTAAATAGACCTAATTTTTTATCATCCACTAGATGAGCTGGCAGAGGTTGATCTAAAAAACCAGAGTCAGTATCTGTGTAATAGATTTCAAATTTAGGATTATTTTTTAATATACACATGTGAACCCTAGCATTAGCAGTAATAGAAGCTGCAATTGCAATATTAGTTTTAGAGGATGTAGGATTATCCAGCCAATAAGAGACAATAATATTATTCTCTAACTTCACTTGATCCACTAGGTTATCTAAACCAATTTTATGCACAAAGTCAGATAATTGATCTTCACTTAGTACAATGTGGCTCAACATTTTAGGAGCCATTCCAAATCTACCGGACAATGAATTTAATAGTAATTTAGCAATTAAATACATAGGGTGATCAGAAGAATATTGTTCTTTAATAGCATGAAGTTTTTCAACATAAGCTGAAAATAAATCAGCGCTTTCAAATAAATATCCCTCAAGGATTTTAAATCTGTAACCATATTTAATAGCATTTCTAATTTCATTAGAGTGGTACCAGCTTACCCAAGAACCAACACCATAAACTGTAGTACCATTAGTTTTAAATGGTAATATAGGATGTTTAATGTCTAAAGGTGCAGTTACTTTCACTTTAATGAAAGACTGATATTTTTTAAACAGGTTTTCAAATTGATCCATTTTGGAGATATCTCCAACAAAATGAGCAAAGATTTCAGTAGGATAATTAAAAGCTCTCATGGCATGAGGGTATAAACCATTTACATCGTAATGATATACTAATTTATTACGAATGTTTTTAGGTATATACATATCCACATGTCCTCCGTAATATGCATTACGAATATCATCGTAAATTTTACCGCTTATTATAGGTAAAAAAATCATTTTTTTTAAAAAATGTGTTCTAAATATTTTGAAAGCTAAACTGGGCAATGTTGAAACAGATGAAATATTTAATTCAAATAAATCAAAAATAAATTTTGCAAAACACTCAATAACTTTGTATAGAGCAATGCAATCTATTTCACAATATTTAATAACTTCACTTTTCAATGACCAATTATTATTGAATCTAGCTTTATATTGATTATATTCAATATAGAGATATTATCAAAATATTCTATTGAAGGAACATCACCAATAAAATTAAGATTATCTTTATTAACAAAACTATAAGGAAAAATACTTTTCAAAGTATCCACTTTAAAGAATACAGCTAATTTTCTTAATGAAACTGGTAGTAATAATAAAGAATCTTTCAAATTAATAAAATAAGTTTTATTTGAACCATATCTAATTTTAAGATTGATAAATTTACCATCTTTAATTATAGGTTCTAACTCCACTTCTGGATAATTAGCTATGTGTTTTAATAAAAAGATTAAATCAAAATTACTTGAATTGTGAATATAAATAATTTTCCCTGAATTAGCTTTAATTAACAAGTTTCTTAGTACCTCAAAGATAAGTTCTTTAACTGAATTATAATCCGTAATATAAAAAGATTTTGCACTTGAACCATCATAATAAGATAAAGATAGTAGTTCCATATTATTTTCAGAATTTAAATGAGTCTCAATATCTAAAGTAAGCATATTCAGACTAAATTTTTTGTCTTTTCTCCCTTTAGAAATTTTGTCTTTAGGATTGAAAAGTTTTTCAAAAATAAAATGTACTTTATTATTAATAATGTGAAAAGATCTTTCTCCTATTTTTCGAATAAATTCACCTTCAATTTGATTAATAATAACATCTGTAAATTTCTGTACTTTAGTACCGACAATATTAGAATATATTTCAACTACTCTGGTTTTAGAATCTAAATAAGTGATCAAAACTCGTCGATTTAATAAAGTACCTTGATCTATCTTCAAGTCTGCAATTTGTAATGTTTTGGAATCTAACCACTTATTTACTCGCCCCCAAGTATTATAATCAATATTTAAAGGCAAATTAGAAGGAATTTCATTTCTGAAATCAATGTTTTCTAATGATTTAACTGCTACATTTCTATAATCTAGTTTACTCTTAGAATTATTATAAAGTTCTTCACTAATTTGAGTATAGTTAAAAATAATATTTTCAGCTTTTACTACTTATAGTGATTATCTAATAAGGCATATTTATTATTTAAATAATCAATATATGCCATTTGTGATTCTGGCTCATTCAGATCCAATGGGAATCTAGTTCCTAAAGAAAATCTATTTCCGTTAATCAGTTTCACATTAGCTATCACTGAAATATTACTTAAAACTCTAACTTCAGAAAAGAATTTTTTTGTTAAATTAGTTAAATTTAATTCTGATTCTGAAATAGGGAACACTAAATTAATAAATTTAAATATTGTTTTAGATGGCGTTGAAATAGTAGACAAAAATCTTTTTCCTAAACTAGTTCTTCTTGCTGAGGAAAATAATCTTCTACTAAAACCACTAAAACTTTTTTTATAACTATTATAATTTTTAGTATCAGATTCAATATAGGAGATAACTATTTTATCCCCACTATTTAATGATTTGCTTTTTAAAGTTAAAGCATCAAGTAAACTATTAATTATAGTTTTCACTTCAGCTTTCTCTTTACGATTAATTAAATTATCTCTAAGTAAAACAGTCATTTCATTTTTACTAATTAAACTAATATTAAGTTTAATAAAATTACTTTTTAATAAATCTGTTTTTTTAAAGAAATTGTATAAATTAATTCTAATCATACGATTAGTTATTTTGCTTGCTCTAAATGTTATATTATATTTTTTCATAAAATTTTAATGTATAAATTATTTTTACTCTTCTTAAAATGAAAGAGCTATCTCTGTTTATAAAATAAACAAGAAAAAGTAATTAAACTTACGTGTAATTACTTTAACAAGATGAGATATTACTGGTTAAATTTAGGCTTGGTACCTATATAATTTGGTTATAAAATATTTTTGTGGCTATACAAGCCGTGAACAGATTGCCCCCTATTCCTTTCTTACCCTTAGTAGTAGTATAAAAGGAACCGTATACGATTTAGCAAAAGCAAAAAACAAAATAAAAATTGTTAAAAAACTTAAAAAGTAGGCTCTTTTCCCTTTTTACCTGTTCTTTATTTTATTTTAGTCTACTTTTCTTTTCTTTCACTTTAAAATTAATTAAGTGTGTAGGGTTTATAAAAATTTACCCGATAGTTTCTAACGCATTATTTTAAGTCTAATGCTAAGACTGTCAGACACTATTGTTTTTATTATCTGGATTAACTTATTTTCAAAATAGAAATTAAGCTATCCTGCTGTAAACTATCTTTGTTACACGAAGTATTAGAAGTTTTACGTCTTATCTAGGACGAAAGTTTAATAAGATCTTAAAAAAATCTTATACTTTTAAGTGTATTGCAGATAAAAGTTTTATGTTTACAGGGGTTAAAGGGTATAAGAGAGGAATGCAACATAAGCAATAGCAGAAAAATTATTTAATTTTATTAAATCTAAAATTAGTAGAATCTTTACTAATTACTTTCTTTACTTTCTTGTTCCTTTTTATGAAATGTTCTTATAGGGTTCTTAACCCAATTACAGGGGATAAATACAAAATATTTAATTTTAATAATTTACATATTTTGCAGTTCTATTGTATTTATGTTTTGTTGTGCTTCTAAAGGCAATTGTAAATAATTATATATTAAATAACTTGTGCCAAACACAACAACTAGAACTACCACACCAGTAACACTTAGAAGAGCTATAGTCACCGGATCTTTAAGATCTAGGTGATTTGTTGAATCAGTAATGTTGTTTGTAATTGTACTAGTAACATTTTTAACTGATTCGATATTTCTCATTGAAAATTGGTTGTCAATTGCTGCAACATTATTAGAGTTTGAAGCTGCAATTAAGCTATCAGCTTTCAAATCAAAAAGGAAGTCTAAAACAAAGTAAGTAAATAAAGCAGATATTAAAAATAATATTACTGCTGGTAAAAATTTTTTTATTTTCATTTTTTTTTGATTAATTAAATATTAATCTCTTAACTATTTAAGAAGAACAAATTGACTCTTGTTTATAAAAAGAGAGTTAAACTTATACAAATTATCTGTTCCTGTGAAAAACAAATAAACTAAAATATAATCTTTGAAAATTGCAACTGTAAGGATGGAACAGAACTAGCTATTACTGGAGTCGAACCAGTTATTAAATATTACAATTTAAATTACCACAATAGCTTTATAGGGTTAAAAAAGTTAAAAGATGAAATATAAATATATCCGCAAAAAATGTAAGAGTGTGGGGAATAAGTTATTCGTTAATTGCTTTATTGCTAGTCCCAACTAAAACTCCGTTTTTATAAATCAAATTACGTTTGTTATTGTTAGGTGTTAAGTTATACGAAGAATCTTTAACTGAAATAGTACTATTAGTTATTTGATTAAACCATTTCACTTGACTAACATTAATAGAATTATTTTCTCTTAATAATTCTTCTAGTTGAGCTACAGTTACTTTAGTTTTTAAACCTTTAACTTTAGTAAATTCCAATCCGTCCCTATCAACACCCCCATATACTTTGGGACCTAATGCAACGAATTTACGAAGCACTTTTTCCAATTTAAATAAACCTAATTGTTTAGTGCTTTCAAATTCAGCAGGTAAACGTTTATTTAAAAAGATAGAATCTGTATCAGTATAATAAAGTATGAAGTCAGGATGATTTTTGAATAGACTCATATAAACCCTAGCATTTGCAGCAATAGCAGAAGCGATAGAAATATTAATTTTAGGTATTTTAGGGAAATCCAAGTGAGAAGATAAAATAGTTTTATCTCCCAATAAAACTTGGTCAACTATATTATCTAATCCAATTTGAGCTATTAGTTTAGAAATTTTAGAATTATCTACAACTTCATGCGTTAGTATTGAGAGTTTCATACCAAATCTACCGTACAATGAATTCATTAATAATTTAGAAATCAAGTACATTGGTGAAGTTGGATGAGATAATTCTTTGATAGAGTACATAGATTGTACAAAAGCTGATAAAATCTCACAACCTTCAAATAGGTATCCTTCTAATATCTCAAATTTATACCCATATTTCATAGCGTTTCTAACTTCTTCAATGTAGTACCAACCAGTCCAACTACCTTCAGGGTAAATAGTTATACCATCTACTTTGTAAGGAAGTATTGGATGAAGTAGCCCACTAGGAGCAGTTACTCTTACTTTAACTACGGACAAGTATTTATCAAATAAGTGTTTGTAAGAATCCATTTTGAGAATATTACCTCTAAAATAAGCAATAATGTTACTTGGGTAAATGAATGTCTTCATTACAAACGGATAAAGAGAGTTCACATCGTAGTTATATACTTCTTCTCCTTCTGGATTAGTTGGTATATACATATCCACATGTCCTCCGTAATAAGCTTGTGCAATGTCACTATATATTTTACCAGTTAATACTGGTAATTTAATATTTTTAGGCAAAAATCTTGTTCTAAAGATTTTAAAAGCCAAGCTTGGTAATGTTGAAACAGATGAAATGTTTACATTAAATTTCTCAAAGATTAACTTTGAAAATGTTTCTACTACTTTATATAGTGCAATACAATCAATTTCACAATATTTGATAGCTTCATTTTTCAGATTCCAATTATTATTGAATGTTTTACAATAATCCTTGTATTCTGTATCTGAAATACCATCAAAGTAGTTAAAACTAGGAACAGGTCCTACATAATTAAGGTTCTCTTTATTAACAAATTTGTGAGGAAAGATACTTTTTAAAGTCTCAACCTGAAATTGTTTAGATAATTTACTTAAAGATGAGGGTAATAATAAGAATGAATCCTTAAAATTAAGATTATAGGTCAAATTTGGTCCATAATGAATTTTTAAATTTATGAAGTTTCCATCTTTGATTGTTGGATCTACATGAACTCCTGGATGATTTACTATATATTTTAGTAAGAAAACAAGATCAAAATTACTAGAGTTATGAATGTAAACAGTTCTCTGTGTGAATTCTCTAGATAGTAGAACTGAAAGAACAGCAGATATTAAGTCCTCTAAAGACTTATAATCTGTAATATAGTAAGAATAAGCTTTATTTTTAATACCATCAAATATTGATATACAATAAATTGACATTGTATTATTTTCATTGATATATGTTTCAATATCTAATGTCAACATATTTAAAATACGGTTTTTTGCAGCATTGGCCTTAGTAATTTTTTCTGTTGGTGCATATAAATTTTCAAAAATGAAATTAACTTTACCATTTTTAATGTGGTAAATACGATCACCAACTTGTCTAATAAAGTCATTATTTAGATAATTAATTATTTTATCTGTCGCTCTCTGAATTATAATATCAGTTGCTGACGAATAAACACTTAAAGATCTATTGAATTTATCAAGAAAAGTTACTAAAACTTGTCTACTTAGATTAGTGTTTGAGTCCATTGTAAGATTTGAAACTTTCAATAGATTTGAACCTAAGCGTTCAGTACACAAACCCCAAGAGGAATAATCTGTATTAAGGGGAAGGTTAGCAGGAACCTCCTCTCTAAAATCAAGATCATCTAAAGCCTTAGAGTTTTCATCTTTAGACAATAGAATGTTCAAGGTTTTATTGTAAAAGTCCTCAGTAACATGTATATAACCAAAAATAATTTTTACTGGTCTATCTATTTTATATCGATTTTCCAATATAGCGTATTTTTGGTTTAAATAGTCGACATCTCTTAATACATCTTCTTCATTAGAAGGATCAAATGGAAAACGTGAACCAATACTACAGTAACCGTCGCTTAAGAATTTTACATTAGTTATTACAGAGACATAATTTTTATTTGGTAAGTCTGATATGAAGTCTGACACTAGGGCCGAGAAATTCAGTTGCCCATCAGCCAAATCATAGGACTGGTTTTTGAATTTCGCATCTATTAAATGCATATTTTTGTTTATTTTCATATTAATAACATATTAAAAATTAATAGTGTCTAACGTACGTTTAGAGTCTAATGCTAGGACATAAAACATTTATCTCGATGTATTAATACATTCTATATTCAGTAATAGGATCAGAGATAGGAGGGTATAAAGATTATTCCTTGTATTAGTTAAAAAATAATGAAATAAAATTTCTTTATTTTATTAATAAGTTTTATTAATAGGGTTCATATAAACCCTATAGAGAATTTTTATCTGTTTAATAAAACAGTTTGTTTTAAATTTTGTGACTGACATATTCTTCAAAAGTAATATATTTATACTCAAAGAATAAATCAACTGAGGTACCATCTTTTATGCTGTCAATTCTAATGCAATAGTCTGAGATTAATTTAGAAAGATAACAAGATAGATCAATATTATTTTTATCATCAATTAAATCAACTGGGATATTATTAATATAAAAATTATTGTTATTACTATTTATAGATTCATAGAAAGCATAATCATGTTTATTACCCACAATAATCTTATAATCACACGATTTAACCTTAATATCTAATAAAATATAATTCTCACTAATTTTCTCAATATTATTTAAAAATTTAAAGATTATTTTAAATGGAAAATCATAGTCATAAAAATTGTTTATGTGATAGTAAACAATAATTTTATCTTCAATTAATGGTGTATTGTTATTTAATTCTTTATTAAAGAAACTTTTTAAATATTTTTGTATTTTATCAATTAAATTTTTCATTTTATTTTTGTTTAATTAAATCAATTTTAGATTGAGAGAAATTAGAAGTAATTTATCAAAGTTAGTTATAGGGGTGAAAATAGTTATTATATACCTAATTCTTCGTATAATTCCTTTAAAAAATTATCATGGAATTGTTTTCTGTGTAAATGTTCTTTATTTTCATATAAAAATATTTCACTTTCCAATAACCCCATTTATGGGGTTTATATTCAAATCCCCAAGGTTTTTGTGACTCATTATTTAGAACATCAAACGCGTGGGATCGAATTGGAAACCATATGCTGGTGGAACAGCTGGAGGAGTACCACCACAATTTCTAAATAAATTAATTATATTAGCAATTAATCTATGTGTACCAGTAATTGGTCTGTACATGCTGTAACAAAAAGCTACAATGAGTCTATATATGGAATGTTTTCAATTAAATTGTGGAAATATAGGTCAATACCTATTAGACTTAAAGTTAAAACTACTATTCCTAAAAATATAGTAGTAATTTTTTTTAGCTGGTGTATCTATTAGTTCCTTAGGCTTTGGTAAATCGAAACCAATAACAAACTTAAAAAAACTTTTTATAGAATTTGCCAAATTAAATAAAAAATCAAATCCTCTTAAGGTTTCTGACCAAAATATTCCTAAGGCTGAACATATTAAACTTATAGACCTTCTAATCAACATTAAGGAGATAGGTCTTAGAGCATAAAATATAACAGTAAATGCAACTGTACTGAAATATCTAACTAAACCATCTCTTGATCTAAGTATTTCTCTCCAGAGTGGTGCTACTTGATTAATTAATTCTCTACCTACTTCAGGTGCTTGTTGATTTATATATTCAATAGGATGTCTAATTGCACCTTTTAAGGCCCATATTCCAGCTAATGTTGGAAATATACACACGCAGCCACAAATGTAGATGTTACACTCCATAAACCAAAAATTACAGGTTGTAATTTATTTGGTAAACCTAACAATCGTCCAATTGGAACTAAGATCATTCTTGCTAATAAAAAGAAGGGACTAGGACGACGATAAGTCAAAGTTGAAAGTATTGATTCTTGAATATTATTATTTCTTTTCATTTGTATTTTATTTTTATCTCAATCTTAAAATCTTGGTTTTTTGTTTATCAAACCAACAAAATTTTTTATAGATATTTTAATAGAGATCTATACTTTTAATTGAATTAATAAATTCCCCCAAATTACAGCTTTAAGCTCTTAAGATCACTCTCTCTTTAGTATATATTCTAAAATAAGAGTATATTATTAAAAAAAAATATATTTTTTACATAAACATTCAAATTATGTAATTTTTGTATTAAAATAATGTATACTCAGAGGTTTGTTTAATTTAACTGAGTATAAATAGAATAAATATTGACTTTATGATGCATTGTAATATATAAATAAAATGATAATCAGAAAATTTATTATACCAAAAGATTTAAGTAGACTAAGCTTAAGAGCATATGTATTTAGATTCTTTAGATAAATTAAAAATAAGTATCAATACATTAATGTTTTCTTAACAATTAAAGGTAGTATTGATTGTTCTTTAGGTAATAGAGTAATTTTAAATACCAATAATAAAGATGAAGTTAGAAGTTTTGTTGAACATTTAGCTGAACAATTATATGTAACAAAATTTACGCCTAAATCTAAGGATATACTATATATAAATTATATTGAAACTGATAATCAAGCATATACTAATTATATAGCTAAAATATCTAAATTTGATTAATTTTGTTATAGATAATTAAAACTACAAACCCCTTTCTTTTTATATGTTTTACATATTTTAATTGTTTTATTTTTATAAATCACTTGATTTTATATATATTCAAGAAAAATCTAACTTCCTCAAATCTTATTTACTCTCAAATATGTTATAATACTTCTAATAGATTCACACTCATTTTAATTTTTAATCCTTAAACTTTAGTAAATTCATTACCATTAATCTCAATCCCTCCATAAACTTTAGGTCCTAAGGCTACAAATTTTGTCAAAACTCTTTCAAGATTAAACATTCCAACTTTTTTAGAATCAACTAAATGTCCAGGTAATGGTTTATTGAAGAATACTGATTCTGTCTCAGAGTAATAAAGTTTAAATAAAGGGTTGTTTTTAAATTCTGTCATATAAACCCTAGCGTTAGCTGTAATTGCTGAAGCAATAGAAACGTTAATTTTAGGAACATTAGAGAAATCAAGCCAATAAGAAAGAATAGTTTTATTACCTAATTCAATTTGATTAGCTAAATTTTCTAAACCGATTTTTGATATAAATGTTGAAACATCTGAATTGTTAACCAAGGTGTGGCTAAGCATTTTAGGTTTCATACCCATTCTTCCATATAATGAATTCATTAGCAATTTTGCTATTAAATACCATGGAGAATTAGGTGAAGAATTTTCTTTGATTAGGTACTTTCTTTCTATAAATTTAGAAAATAAATTTGATCCTTCAAATAAATAACCTTCTAATATTTCAAATCGGTCACCGTATTTTTTTGCGTTGTTGCTTTCTTCGGAATAATACCAAGCAGTCCAACTTCCTGTAGGATATACAGTTGTCCCATTTTATTTATATGGTAAAATTGGATGTTCGATATTCTCTGGAGCAACTACTCTAACTTTAAGTATTGCTAATGATGATTTGAACATTTTATTGTATTCAGCCATTTTTTCTATGTTACCTTTAAAGTATGCCAATATACTTGTTGGATATTTGTAGGTTTTCATAGAGTATGGATATAGAGAATTCACATCGTATTGATATACTAATTCTCCTTCTGGATTAGTTGGTATATACATATCAACGTGCCCTCCATAATAAGCTTGACTAATATCATTGTACACTTTTCCGAATAATACGGGAATTGTTACATATTTGTCTAATAAATTAGTTCTGAATATTTTAAACGCCAAAGACGGCAAAGTTGAAACAGATGAAACATTAACTTTAAATTGATCAAAGATAAATTTAGAGAATGTTTCTATTACTTGATATAAAGCAATACAGTCAATTTCACAATATTTAATAGCCTCACTTTTAAGATTCCAATTATTGTTCACAAATTTTTGTGAGTAAGTTTGATAATCCTCTTCAGAAGTATTAGTAAAGTGAATTAATGAAGGTAAACTACCTACATAGTTAAGTGTATCTTTTGAAACGTATTTATGAGGAAAGATACTTTTTAAAGTTTCAACCTGAAATTGTTTTGCAAGTTTACTTAAGGATACAGGTAGTAATAAGAACGAATCTTTGAAATTAAGATAGTAAGTATTTTTAGGACCATATTTGATCTTCAAATTAATAAATTTTCCATCTTTAATTATAGGATCCACACTTACACCTTCAAGATTAACTATATGTTTAAGCAAGAAAATAAGATCAAATTCACTCGAATTCTGAATAAACACAGTTCTTTGTGAATAAGCTCTTGTAAGTAAAGTTTTAAATAATTCAGACATTAAGTCCTCTAAAGACTTATAATCTGTAATATAGAATGACTTAGATTTTTTACCGTCGTAAATAGATATACAATAAATACTCATATTATTATCTTCTTTGATATATGTTTCAATATCTAAGGTTAATAATTTTAGTGAGTATTTAGTATCTTTTTTAGCTTTAGTAATAGTGTATATAGGCAAAAAAAGCAACTTGGAAAAGTTTTAAAATTAATCATTTTTGTTATAAAGTACAATAAAAACAAACGTGATCACATTTGGGGTTAAATTTTACAAAAAGTGCTGTGAGATTGTTTACAAACAAAACAAATGAGTTTTTGGGGCTTCTTCTTCTAAAATTGAGTTAAACCCAAATACAACACACCAAAAACAAAATGAGTTTTGGGGCTTCTTCTTCTAAAATTGAGTTAAAAACAAACAAGACAAAACAAAAAAAACATATTATTTTGGGGGTCCAGAAATGTATATCTTAGGGAGTGTCTTTACCGTCGGTGGTTTTTACATGGACAACCCCATCTAAACCGAGTTTGGTCTTTTTACTTTTATTTTAGTTGGGAAAAATTCCTTTGTATGTGGACCCCCGTCGGTTGAACTAATAACCATCTGAGCCCTTTGTTACATTTAACGCAGATTATTTTTGTAGGTGTCTTTGTTAATATTCGTTGTACTCTCTTTTGGTTGTTAAGGTCTTATTCGGGTGTTTGGTATATTTCTACACAAATCAGGGGTAAAACTTAAAAAGACAACTTTAGCTGTTGGACTATTTATTAAAACTATGTATTAAAAATTGATTAATCTTTGATTAATTTAAAATATTGTTAGTAATTTTAACAACATTATTAAAAACGCTTTTAAGAATTTGTTTCCCTCTAAGCAACAGTCATATTTTAAAATAATTAAGAATGTTAATAAAAATTAAAAGTAAAAAACAAAAAATCTTGAAATTTGTACACTCAGCAAACTAATTGCAGTTCCCCACGCCAGCTAAGTTTGTTGGATTTTGAAAAAAGCACTTTTTGTAATTATAGGTAAATTTTGAATTTGGCTGTTTTGGAGGATTTCCTGAATTATTTTTTAAAAAATATAGTTTGTATATGCTCTAGGTAGTATATATTCTACTAAAAACCCATTCCATTTTATAAATAAATTTAAATTTGAATTTTAATATATTATATATATAAACAAGTTATATTTTTGGTGTCTCAAATCTCTTTTTATATAAAATCTTGTATAAAAGTATCGATGTGTAATATAGAAACTAACATCAAAATTATTAATTATAATTAATAATTAAGTATTTCAAAGGGGTTATTAAGGATAATTAGCAAATTTATAAGTAAGGAGGCATAAGCCTAATGCTACATTAATTAAGTGGCAGTCCTAAGGGAAACCTTTTATATAATACTTCCTGAAGTAAATCATTTTAGTAAGGAAAGGAAAGGAAATCAACCGAGACTCCGAAAGTAATGGTGAGTGAAATCGGATTAGCCCGTTATATTTAAACAGTGAAAAAATACACTTACAATTTTTTTAGTTCAACTACAAAAAGTTATAATTGTACCAAAGAAGGTAAAAACCATAGTCCTGTAACTATTTAAATATAACTAATTAAGCCTATTTTCAAATAGGTACTAATTAAAAAAAGTACGATGAGAGAAAACTTGTCGGAATATAGGGGAACCATCCTCTAAGGCTAAGTATTATAAATTTAGCGATAGTGAACAGTACTGTAAAGGAACATGTGAAAAAGTATAATATAAAATTAATGAAATAGATATTGAATTAGTAACTCTATAAGCAGCCGGAATTAAATTAAAACAATGACGGCGTACCTTTTGCATAATGGGTGAATTGCTTGCCCAAAAGAATTGAGAAATTCTTTAATAAAACTGACTCATGACCGTAAAGGTCGGTGTTAAATAATGCTAACGGTGAAGCCTAAGGATTTAAGGTCTAAGGTAATACCGTGGGAAGCTATAAATCGTAGGAATAAGTAAATGATTTTACTAAGTAAGTTTACTAATAAATTTACTCTTTTTATTTGCCCTGTAACGACTTGGTGGTAAACCACCGGACCGATTAATTGTGTTTACAAAAACAAAAATCGGTAACACGTCAGCACTCAATCATTCCAATAAATCAAGGTGAAAAATATAGCCCTTAAGGGCTATATTTTAAATAATAAATAGAAATATATTATATAAATATAACAAATACATACTTAAAACTGTTTAGTATCTAAATCCCAATCAGCACTCTTGTGCTAGGCTTGCTTTAAATTAATATTAATGCAAGTTTGTAATCTATCCTCCTTTTTAGGAATCGCAAAGTCTGCAATTATTAACTTATGTTTTTAATTGTTATTTAATTAATCCTATGTGTGATTAATTTAGACAATATAGTTTGGTAAGAATAAAAAATTTTTTTAATACATACGAACAAATTGCTTATTAGATTTTATAGAACATCTTCAAAATTTAATTTAAAACTTACTTCTGAATTAGAAGAAATTATAATAGGTCTTATGTTAGGAGATCTGCACGCTGAAAAATTAACACCGAATTCTAATACAAGATTACAATTTAAACAATCTATTAAAAACAAAAATTACATTGATCATTTATATTCTTTATATAAAAATTATTGTAATTCAGAACCTACAGTTAATACTTCATTAGACAAAAGAGCTGGGAAAAGGGATTTAAATGTCTCAATTAAATTTTGGACCTCTAGTATACCTTGTTTTAATAAATTTAGAGAACTATTTTATGATAGTTCTGGTAAAAAACATGTACCGCTAGAGTTAGAAAAACTCCTAGAAGTTTAGCTTACTGGGCAATGGACGATGGTTATAAAACAAATAAGGGGTTTTACTTTTGCACCGAGTCTTTTTCTTTTGAAGACAACCAAAAATTAAGTTTAATATTAAAAAATCGGTTTAATTTAGAATGTGGTATTCACAAACATACAAACGGCCATAGATTATATGTGTTTAGTGGTTCTAAGCACAAACTATTAGAAATAGTAAAACCTTACTTGCTAAGTCATTTTACTATAAATTTCACTTAGAATAATTTATATTTAAACCCTATCGGTTTAATAATCTATAAAACAAAAACTATTTATTATCAAACATAATTCACCTAAAATTTATTTGAGTTGAAGGTATAGTCTAATCCAATATGAAAATATTGGTACAAATGCAGCAAGTTAATAGGAATAGCAAGGTTAAGAGCCTTAGCGAAAGCGACTAAACGAATTTAGGATAGTAAAATAAATTTTTTACAATTTGTTTTTAATTAAATTTAATTAAAAAAGAGTAACACCTTAGGTTAAATTTTAACAAATTAAATTAAATTTGTATAAGTTATTAATGTAAGTTGTTATTTTCTAAACTATAGTTTTGGGTAAGTTATTTCTATTAGACCCGAAGCTAGATGATCTTTTCAGGGCCAGATTATTAAGGATCGAACGGGTGAATGTTGCAGAATTCTCCGATGAGCTCTGAAAAGCGGTGAAATGTTAATCTAATCTAGTGCTAGCTGGTATTCTTCGAAACATATGTAAGTATGACATCCAATTAAATTTATGGAGGTACAGCACGGAAATTCCAAACAAGTAATATTCTCTTTACAGCCTTTAGGTTTTTGTAAAGTTTTAATATTATGCGTTCAGGTTGCGGGGATCTAGTACATCTTACCAATGGAATTTAAACTCGGAAGTACATAAATTGATGTTGGATATTCAGACTGCTCATGATAAGTTGGGTAGTCAAGACGAAAACAGTCGAGAACACGCTTTAAGGTCCCAAATGATTATTAAGTGAAATTAAGGATGTCCCAAATTGTAAGCAGCTGTAAAGTGAGCCTAGATAAACGACTACTGGGCTCATCTCACAAAAACTAAGCTATATGCAAGGAAGCCCTAAAGATGTTTTGCTGACTATCTTTATAGTTTAAAGTAGCAGAAATAGTAAACATATGTAATATTATGTTAAATAATTTTAATTATTTACATTTTACTTAAATGGGTAATTTGCAGGAAACCAAATATTATTTATAATAAAGTAGGATCCTCAACGACTATACGCTTAGAATAGAATAAATCAAATCTATTATGACATAGTCTAAACAATTTATGAAAATAATTGAATAGGCCAAGAAAGGAAAGGGCCTCCCCAAATTTTTCTTTGTATTCCTTTTGATTTAATGTTTGATTAACTAGAAAGTTGTTGGTTCGACTTGGATTTATTCCCTTGCGTAACTAAGAGGGCTAGCACCCCGACCTTAGTTAAAATAGTGAAAAAACATTAAATTTGCAAAGTAAAACAAAAATATATAATTAATAAAATAGCTACAAATATGACAATACGACAGAACCAAAATTTTATAATTTCTGCTGGATATATAAGCGGTTTAACTCAAACAGACGGTTCCTTTTTTTGTTCTATTATTTCATCTTCTAAACATCGGTTTGGCCTTCAATTTAGACCTAAGTTTACTATCACAGCTGATTTAGACTCTAAATATGTTTTAGATAATATTCAACTGTATTTTAACTGTGGTAAGGTTAATACTAACCTTAAAAATCATACTGCTGAATTTTTAGTAGATAGGTTGGAAGATCTTAAAACTAAAATAATCCCTCACTTCCAAAATTATCCTGTTTTTGCGCTAAATTACACGCCTTTAATTTATTTAAAGAAATAGTTATTGCATTAAGTAATAAAGACAAAAGAACGATAGAAGGAAGAAGAGAATTGCTGAAAATGGCTTTCTCTATGAATGCAACAACAAATAGAAAAGAGGATCGAATAGATTATTTATTTTCACTATTAGAAGTTGCAGATAGTAAAGAAAATTTTGCCTAATAAAAATATAGATCTTACTACACCAGTTACACCAGAGAATATTGCGGGTATAATTGATGGTGATGGTAGTTTTTTTGTTTCTTTTCAAGCAGATGGTAAAACTGGTTTTAATATTACAACAGATAAAGCATCAAAAGCTTTATTAAAATCTGTACAAACAGAATTGAAAGGCATAGGAACTATTTTAGAAGGTACAAAAAATGAATTAGTATTTACAGTAACTGGTTTAAATCAAATTACTGAGGTTTTAATTCCTTTTGTTGATCTTCATCCCTTATTTTCAGAACGAGCTTCACATTATTTGAAATTTAAAGAAGTTAGTTTAATATTAAAAAAAGAAAGATCTTTAAGTTTAGATAAAAAATTAGAAATAGTTGAATTATGTTATGAAATGAATAAAAAAGGAAAACATCGGATGTTTAGTAAAGCAGAATATATTGAATTATTAAAACAATTACATAATAAATAATATCTTATTGATAAATATTTAATTAATATTTAATGAAGATATATTTAAATAAAGATATTTAAACCTTGTTTTTTATTGTTTGTAACATTTATATTTGTAGCTTAGTAAAATTATAAAATTTAAAATCAAATCAAAAGTAGATTGGGTAGTCGCTACTTTTAATGATCGTTGTAACAACGCAGCAGCTCTTTAGATTGTGGCACTGAAAATTTAACGGGTCTTAAATAATCAACCGATAACGTGTTGGTTAAAAAATAAATCTGTTTTTATTTATTTTTTAATTTAGGTAGAAGAACATTCAGGAACGGAAGATACACAGTGTTTCATTGTGATTGACGAACTGAAGAGAGAATGCTGACATGAGTAACGTAAAAAGAAGTTTTAATACTTCTCGCCGAATACGAAAGGGTTGTAAGTAAGGTTTAAACCAACTTATGTTAAATGCGGGTCTCTAAGGTGCAGAACCAAAGTTCTGGCTGATGAGGTAGTGATAGTTTGTCTTAATGGAAGATTGGACCAAGAAAATAAATCACTTCTGAAGAATTAATAATGTAATTTATATTTTTAAATTATATTTAAAAAGGTTACATTTTTAATTAAATGGACTGTAAATATGCTTAATTTAAGTTTTAATGTAAATTGTTATATTTAGGTGATAAGATAACAATGAAACTTAAGTAAAAAGAACTACCGTACCCTAAACCGACACAGGTTCGTAGGTAGAGAATACTAAGGCGTAGAGCTAAAAGTTGTAAAGGAACTCGGCAAGTTGTCCTCTAAAGTTAGACGATAAGAGGAACCAAATAAAATATTTAACACAAGAATGTGCAATGATTTAAATCATAGTATACGTTCTGAAATTTGCTCGATGCCATTAATATAAAAGAGGTAATAGGTAACTGTTACTAATTGAAAATCTGGTTAATAGCGGTCTAGTTAAGGCCGCGTGTTATGCTAATTAAAATTTTTAAGTAATAAGCTAAAATGTAAACTTGCTTTTTTTAATTAGTAGAAGCACTATCCACTGTATGCTAGAAACCCTTTTTTGACTTAATACTACTAGTTTTATAACAGGAGTGAAAATTTAAGTTGAGAACTATCAAAAAGGCAATTAGCAGGAAACTAAAGATTTAAGTCTTACAGATTTAAATTTAATAGGTTCCTCAGAGACTATACGTGGAGTAAAAAGAAATAGTCCATTAAAAAAATAAAGGGGCGAGAAAGGAATGCTCTGTTAAGATTAGTATCCCTTTTGGTTTTTAAATAATAACTAGAGAGAGTTATTGGTTTGACTCCTCACTTTGAAGGCTAGAGCCTACTAATTCTTAAATTAAAAATATTTTAATAAATTAAAGCTACAATGACAATAATTATGACAAACCAAACTATAGGTAAAACCCTAAAATCTTTAGAAAACTTTCTAAAAACTAATTTTATTTTTACTAGAAGTCTTTATAGAGGTCTACCTAAATTAACAATAACTCCAGCAGTAACTTACAAAAATGCAAAAATTAACAAAAGTTTAATATTCAAAGATAATAAGGATAAAGCTTTTGTTTATAGATGGATTAACAAGCTAAACGGTAAAGAATACTTAGGTAGTACATCTAGTGCCAAAAGAAGACTTAATACTTATTATGATTTAAAAACTTTAGGAGAAGTAAATATGCCTATTTATAATGCAATCTTAAAACATGGACATGAAAACTTTATCTTCGAAATAATTGAATATTGTTTACCTGAAGATACAATAAAAAGAGAACAGTATTACTTAGATAATTTTGATTTTGAATATAATGTGTTAGCTAATGCTAATTCCTTGGCTGGTTATAAACACACAGCTGAAACTTTAGCTAAGTTTAAAGGGAGACAAAACCTTTTAGGATATAAACATACACCAGAAACCTTAGAAATGTTAAGAGCAGTTAATACGGCAAAAGTTCATACTAAAGAAGCTAAAGAAGTAATGAGAAATTCTTGGGCACAAAGAAAACTAAAATCTGATCTCTTAGAATTAGGTCTATTAAATGAAATAATACCTTCCAAATCTAAAAAAGGAGGAAAAATAGTAGTAGTAACAAACATAGAAACTAATGTTTCAACAGAATATAAGTCTATAAGTGAAGCTGCAACTGTTTTAAGTTTAACAAGAGTGACTTTAAGAAAATATATTAAAAATAAAGAAATCTTTATTATGTTGAAAGAAAACAACTCAGGTTTAGTTAAAGAAAAATATTTAATTACTCTTAAGGATAAAACTTAATTGGAATATAAATATTTTAACCCCCGCCTGCAGACGAAGCAGAGCTGGCGGAGCCCCTAGAAGGGACTAGAAAAGGCTTTAAAATTAAAGATAATTTAGCAAGGTAATTTAGTAAAACCCTGTGGAATTTGGTTAGTATAAAAAAGGAATAAACTTTAATGAACCTTTCTTCTTTATTTTTGCAATCGCTGAAAGAAAATATTGGAGTTGGGAGATAGTTCTTAAAGGTACTTTAATTATTAAAAATTAGGATCTAAACGTTTTTATTATTTTTTTGTAATGCTTAACTATGAGGATCCTAAGGTAGCGAAATCAATTGGCCATTAAATGTGGTCCGGTATCAATAATGTAACGAAGGTCTCACTGTCTCTACAACTTGCTCAGTGAAATTGAATTGCCAGTGCAGATGCTGGCTACTCTCAGTGGGACGGGAAATAGAAATAGACAAAAACTGAGAAAATTAAAAATTGCGACTAGATAAGTTTATAATAATAATGTGGTGAAAGCCCACCTAATAGTCCATTATTAGAGCTCAAACAGCAACCATTAAAAGTAATTTTAGGGGTTGAAGCCTGTCTTATTTTAACTAATCAAAATTGGGAAAATTTAATATTAATTGATTAAATTTAATAAGGAGCTAGGTGCTTAAGGTCAATGTAATGTGAATCCATGTTTGAAGCATAAATTTGACTGTAGAAAAACGTTCCCGTGTTTTTCTTAATGGATCTAACGTGCATATTATGTATAGTGGAGACCTAAGAGTATCATTAAAGTATTATTATAAAAACTAGGTAAGCCCAATAACAACCAATAAAAATAAGATCAAATAACTTTGATCAAATAATTAATTTAAATTTTATTATTGGAGGTTTATTCTGTGAAGATAAATAACTGTTAGTGGGTAAAGGAAATTCAAAAAAGCAAATGCCTTATTGTAATAATAAGGATAGGCTTAATAGCTAATCTGAAAAGATGCCCACTTTGAATTAGTGTTATATGTTTATAAATTTTTATATTTTAGATTTTAGCCCCAAAAAGTATATTTAATGCTTTTTTTCAGGTTTTGAAAATTAGATTAAATATTAATATTACAAAAGTATCTCTCAGACCTTTGTCTAATTAAAATATTAAAATATAAAATGGAAAATATAATAGATTTTAAAAATCACATTTCAAAATACAATAGTAATTTAAGAGATTTTACTGTTTCTAGAAACAATGATAAATTGTATCCTTGGCAGGTGACAGGTTTAACAGATGCTGAAGGTTCTTTTGCTTATTCTTTAATTAAACCTAAACTTGATTCAAATATACATTCAACCAAAATAAAATTTAATTTAGAATTTAAAATCACTCAAAAAAACCATTCTGAGGGAATTTTACATGAACTTAAAGATTATTTTGGCTGCGGTTCAATTATAATTGATAATAGAAAAACTGAAACTAAAAAATTTCAAGTTAAATCTTTAGATTCTATATTAAATAAAGTTATACCTCATTTCGAAAAGTATCCTTGTTTAACTTCAAAACAATTAAATTTTATGGATTGGAAAAAAATAGCTTTTATCATGTACAATAAAGAACATTTAACAACAAATGGAATGCAAGAAATTATTAATTTAATATCACGTATTAATAAAAAAAGATCTTTTCAAGATAAATTTAATTTTTGTAATTCTACTTTAGCTCTTAAATCTTTGTCTAAAGATTTATCTAGCGTTGAATATGATTTAGATCCTTATTGGGTACAAACTTTTATAACTAGTGAGGGTTTATTTTATAATTATGTTAGTGAAACTGAAAGTAAAAATTTTAACACAGTTAAAATTGATTCCTCTCTTGAGATAGGTCAAAACAGTCATGAGATCGCTATTTTAATAGCTCTTCAAAAATTTTTTAAAGGGGGATATATTAAACCTAAGTATAACTATACTAATTTATCAGATTGTATAAAATCACGTTTAGTTAATAGATTTATTTATAAATATACAGATTCTATCATAAAATTTGTAGATCAGACCCAATGTTAACTAGAAAACATCTAGATTACTTAGATTGGAAAAAAATAGTAGAAATGAAAAACAATAATTTACATAAAACTAAAAATGGTTTAGAGTTAATAATACAAATAAAAAATAACATGAATTCTAAACGTGATGTTAATTATAACTCAAATATTTAAAAAAAATATATAAAATTTATAAACAAAAATTTATCCTTTTTAAGGTTAAAGTTTTATAATGCTTGAGCCGTATGCGATGAAAGTCGCACGTACGGTTCTTAGAGGATGTCATAGTTGTAAAACTTGGCGTAGCCTCAACAGACCCTATGCAGCTTTACTGTAGTTAGTTAATATGCTGATCTAGAACAATTCTAATCAATAGTGATTAGGCAAGTCGATAGACGAAAACCCGCAAGGGCGGTGGAAACCTCCAGATTGGAATTGGGTCAGTGTTTACCTTTTTATCAAAATTTGGGATAATTGACTAATTGGCAGTTTGACTGGGGCGGTCGTCTTTTAATAAAGTAGCAAAGTACATCCACAGATTTTAATTTAACAGTTATTACAATATTATTATTAATATAATAATAGTATTGCACACTAAAAAGATTATTAGCTATTATAAATTAATTAATTTATTATTTATACTTTACCTCTACTGTTTAACACGGCTAAGGTAAAGATAAACTACTTCTGATTGTTGTTAAAGTAATTTAACAATTTGATTAGAGGATTAATTAGTTTATAACTAATTATCTGTTTTTTATATTTTAACTTTCACTTTTTTTACAAAAAAAAAATTTTTTTTAAAGGTATAGCTAGAAATCGAATGGAGATCAATCAACCAGTGTAAAGGTTGCGTAGAGTGTAATGGCGGTAAGCATACCTAACTGAAAGACCTAAAAGTCGACCAGATACGTAAGTAGGGCATAGTGACCCCTCGCTATAAAATGGAATAGACGGGGATCATTTGATAAAAGTTACGCTAGGGATGAATTGTTGTCCACCTAGTCTGAAAAGATTAGATAAAATACCGGGTGAACTGCAAAAACTACTTTTTATATAAAGTAAATTTGCAGCGAAGCTTATCTTAGCAATATAAATTAAAATTTATACAAATTTATGATTGGATAAGAACGTTCAACGACTAGAAAGTGAGTATTGCTAACAATAATCTTTCCAAGAGCGCCCGGCATCTAATAATTATTCGTTAGTAAATAATTTAATTATAAAAATTTAGCACAAAAAAATTATTGTCAAAAATTCTTCTAGTTTTCAATTTTTTAGATAATTAATTGGATCATATAATTTTTCCTATTTAAAGTATAAATTACCTTAATTATTTTTACTACTCAAACAAAATAGAATAAGAAACAGATGATGACATAGTCTGAACCATTTTGTAAAAAATGGAGATAAAGGATAAAGAGCCTTTATGTTAACAAAATTGAACAGGCTGATAGCCGGCGAGAGTACACATTGTCCCGGCTGTTTGGCACCTTTTGACATTGGTTATTAGAAATATTAATTTAGAAATTGGCTATTTGCTGGAACATCCTTAAAGCTTTAAATACTATAAATTTTATTTTTAGTGATAAATTTAAAGATTGGACAATCAGCAGGGAAGTTTTATACTTAGGATAAAGCAACCTAAGATAGTATAGGACCCCTCAACGATCACACGCCAAAAACCTGAGCTATACTTTTTGTATTCAAAGTACGGGTTGAAGATATGATCTAAACTTAACTGAAAATTTAAGATTAATAGCGATGTCGATTCATCCTATCCTCCGGGGGAAGAAGCTTGGAAGGGTTGGGCTGTTCGCCCATTAAAAGGGTACGTGAATTGGGTTGCCTTATTTCCTTTAACAATCCTTTTTAAAACAAAAAGTGAGGAAATAAACACATAAGTATTTTTTTAGTGATCAAAAAATTTAATATAAAGATCACGTTAGACACTATTTTTATAAAAATAATATAAAATATTATGAATAATTTAAATATTAAAAAATAAATTCATTACCAGATAAACTTCATTCTGTGTTAATTGGTATAATGTTAGGTGATGGTTCTATTTATCGTTCTTCTTTAACAAGTAATAGTAGATTTGAAATGAGTTTTGGTTCTGAATATAAACAATTTGCTGAAAGTGTTGGTAATTTATTTCGAATTTTTATGAATACACCAGTTAAAGCTATTCAAATTAAAGGTAAAAATAAAATTTATATTAACTATAGATTAAAAACAACCTCTTTACCGGTATTTAATCTGTATTTTGATATGTTTTATAAATTTAATACAGATAAAGGTAAATTTGTTAAAATCGTTCCTCACAACATTTTAGATTTGTTAAATCCGGTTGTTTTAGCTTATTTGATAATGACAGACGGTAATTTTGACAAAAGTAGAAATAGAGTTCGAATCTTCACTAATAGTTATAGTAAAGAAGATGTAGAAAGATTAGCTATTGCTATTAAACACAACCTAGGTATTTATGCAGGGGTTTTACACGATCGAAAAGATCAATGGATTATAACCATAGGTGTCAAACAATTATCTTTATTGAGAGAAATTGTTTCCCCTCACTTTGAACCTAGTATGTTATATAGAATAGGTTTATAATTTATTCTGGTGTTTATGGTTGTTAACCATTTTTTAATATTGTTACTTTTTACTTATGTATAGCCCCTTTTTATTCTTCTTTCTGTTTATTAATTTTAGAAAACTATAAAACAAAAGAATATTAAGAATAAAATGATAACCGGATAAATTGCAAGAAAAACTTATTTTAGTTAATTTGCAGCCAAGCTTGATTAAGTGAACAAGTTTTTTTAATAACTTGCAAAATCAAGAAGGTTCAACGACTAACAGGTGAGTCTCACTAACAATAAACCTGACACGAACGTCCGGCATTCTTAATTAGCGAAATATTTAATTTTGCTTATTAATAGTGATGACATAGTCTGAACAGTAGCGTGAGTTACTGAAATAATGAATAAAGAATCATTAATAACACAATTGTTAATACGACGTGAGTCAGTATGGTCCCTATCTTCTGAGAGGAAAATTAGTAAAAAGGGGGAGACCTTCTAGTACGAAAGGATCAATAGGCTGTGTTTCCATAGTGTACCAATTGTTGAAATTAAATTTAATATAAAAACCAAAATAATTATCTTTGTTATTTCTGGTTTGGTACTGAGTTTATATAGTAATAGGCTCAGGGTTAGTTTATTTAATATGTTTTATGTGTAAATAATTTTATTATTAATTACATGTTTAATGTTTAGATAAACTATTATATTTAATTTGATGTGGTAATTTTCTATTTTAATAGATTAAATATATATAAACATTGTATATATCAATTACCTTAAAATAATTTTATTTATAATTTGGCACAGTTGGGTAGCCACAAACATGGTAGATAAGTGCTGAAAGTATATCAAGCAAGAATCTATCCCCTAGATACTAACGATTGTTTAAATTAAATAAGTACCTGTAAGGTATAATAGTATTAATTATAAACAATCACTAAGATAAGAAATAGAACATTTCTTAAATAGGATGCAAATGAAAGCTGCTGAAAAGCATTTAGTTTAGCATTACTAATTAATCACAAGACTTTATGTTAAGATATTCACACAACATTTATAATTAAACTGTAACACTTTATATAATAATATAGAGTTTTATTAATTTTAGTAAAAATTATCAAAATTAAATTTTTAATATTATTACTATTTTTATAAAATAAAATTATATAATTTTTAGCTCTAAATTTTAAATATTTTAATTAAAAAAGTTTCAGTTAAAAAAAAACAAAAAACAAAACTAAAAAAACAAAAAGTTTAAAAGTCTAACTTTTTTATGTAAAAAAAACAAAACAAAAATTTTTTTCTCTTTATTTTCATCTAAATCAAGTTTTCTGTAAGTAGGGAGTTAAATTAATTCAAATTTGTTACAACTTTAAGATACTTATTATTTTAAGTTTAAAAAGTACTTTTTTTATGAAAAGATCTTTCTATTTTTATTTTATTTCTAATGAAAATTTTTTGTGCAAAACTTAACTAAATTAGTTAAGGTTTATTTTGGTTTTTTAACTTTAAATTTTATATTAAATACCTATAATAATTTATTTTTTTGTTAATTATTTAACAATATAAAATACAAGCGGACATCATAGGAATAAAGTTTTCCTAAAAATAATAAAATTTTGTTTTTTGAAAACTATGTGAGTTCGAATCTCTCGGTGTCTAAATTTTTTATTAATAATAATTTATTATTAAGGTAATACAGAGTATAAATTTTAATTTTGTGTTTTTTTTATACCTTAGAAGCCTATAATTTAAGGGTAGAATAATTTCTTGATGAGGAATCTGTAGAAGTTCAAATCTTCTTGGGCTTAAATTTAAATTAAAAACAGAAGAAGAGGGAAACAAAAATAAAACTCTTTGTTTTTTACCCTATGACTAGCAAACTATAGCTACAACTTATTTTTAATTTAAACAAATTTAAATTATTGTTCTAATTAACTAAGTTCACTGGCGACCCAATGAAATTAATCGGGCATATAACCACAAAAAATTTAAAATATTCTAAATATTTTTAAACAATACTTATTTGTTTAACTTTTTTTTATATTGAGAATTCGGTTCTTATTGTATATTCACAACCTTTATTGAAAAATCTAAGGTATAAAAACAAAATTATTATGCTATATTGAGGTAAATTTGAACCTTTTTTACGCACAAAACAAAAAAAAAGAGTACTATCTCTTTATCTTAAAATTAAATTAATACAGACAAATACTAAACATTATAGTTTAAATTAAAAAAAAATTATTGTGTGGTATTGTTTAAATTTACCCTTAAATTTTTATAGTGTAAAATTATTTATTTATAATAAGTAATAAGGTTCCGGACAATTGGGTTAATAAAATAAAGTATAAAACAAACAAAAAAAGATGAATCGAAGTTTATTTAAAAAATTTTTAACAGGAGTTAAAAAAGGATTGACAACACCTAATTTACCAGATAATATCTTAAAGTTACAATTACATCCTATAATAAGAATTTTAAGATTTGTAGGTGGAGTTTGTACTTTACTGTTGATATCGAGTAGAGTTATCCTTTCCCTATGGTTGTTTATGCTTTTGCTCTTTTTATTTCTATTATATATTTAATATGTAATATTTTTATTACTTACCATAGAATTAAACACGTTTATTATATTTTAAAAAGTGGGGAATTGGAAGTTAAGAGTTCTTCTTTAGATAATAATACTTCTTTGAATGTATCTATTTTTAAAGAAAACAAAGGATTTAATTGTGGATGGTTACTTCTTGTCTGATTAATGATTATAGTTGTTATTTATAAAACAAACAAATCTTATTAGTCTTAATATTTTAATTTTATTAGTTAATATAACATATGAAATATTTTAAACTACTAAATAATCTAAACAATTAGCATTAGTATTAATGGTAGTAAGTTTAGTGCTAATAATAAGTTATATATTAATAATATTAATTATTTACTAATTAAAAAATCAAAAAATAAGTAATTCAATATTTTTACCTTCATTTTTAAGGAAAAAAAAATTGGGTGTTTTAGAATCTATGAGTAAAAGTAAAGGATTACCTTTAATAATAGATTTTGATTATAAGCATATGTATCTTTATATTTTCTGTTTATTATTCTCATTATTTGATTATTTTTATATTGTAAAATAAGGTACCGTTTAAAACAAAAATTTTTTTTTGTTAATAAAAAAATTGTTATAATAAAAAAAAATATTTGTTGTTTATTTAATATCCCCTATAGAACGGGTAGGCTTTAACCCCTGTAAAAAAGATAGTTTATTTATTTTATATAATAATATTGTAGTAAGCTTTTAATTCTTTTTGTTTTTTGTTACTTACGTGAAGAGTAAAAATAAAATTTAGCCGCTATCTATGCTTTGTGTATTTTTGTTTTTACCAAGGAAAATAAAAAAAACACTACAAAAAAAAAGTAATAAAGAAAAGAATTTTCGTACTTGTCAAAACATTTGAAAGCTAAAAAAAATTTTGTTTTTTAATTACAAAGAAAGGGTGGCATAATAATCAATAATTTATAAAACATTTCTGAACTATTTATAATGTATAATAATACAAAAGATATTAATTTTAATTATTTAAATAATCAAAACTAAAGAAAATAAAATATATAGAATTTATTTAATTTATAAAGAATCTGATGAAGAATAATATCAAATTTTGCTAGCCAATTGTTTTGGGAAATAAAATAATTTTATTTTGTTTCAAAAATTCGTAATATTATTTTAAATCATATAGAAACTTAACTGTTTTAAAAAGAGAACTCACAAAATTTATAATAAAAGAAAAGAAAAAGAAAAGAAGCAACAAAAAAATTTTTGTGTTTTTTTGTTTTTTGTTTTCCCTTTTTAATTTGAAACTCTATAATTATAGAGTATAAGCTTAGTAATTTTTTTGATTAAAATTTAAATATAAAGTTTTTAAAAGAGTAGTAAAGAATGTTGGTGTAAAGGGTGCACGCTTAAACTTTAGGTAAGCAGAATAAGTTCAAATCTTATACATTTTGATAAAAAAATTTTTAATCAAAAAGCGCCAAGAAGTCAAAAAAATTTAATTAGTTAACATGGTAACATATTTTGCTTTAGTTAACATTTTGTGTAACTTGTTAATTATATTAACGGTCAATTTAAATACAAAACAAGGCCGGGTTATATAGAAATATATGATTCTAATTTACCTATATGCTAGAACAACCTAAAGACTTAAACACTAAAAAAAAGAAGTAATAAATTTAAGTATGTAACAATGGTTTATTAGCAGGTAACTTAACAGGAACCTCAGAGACTGTGCGGTAAATATCTATAAAATAATTTAATAGATAAAGAAATAGTCCACCATTAATAGAAATATTAGTGCTTTTTTTTTGTTTGTTTACAAATATTTCTATTGTAAAATTTATTATTTCAGAATTAAAGATAAATTATTTAATAGTTTAAAAATTGTTTATAATAAATTCTGGAGCGTTTATTCCTCTATATTATCTCTACCGATGGTTTATACAACTAAAAATTTAAAAATAATTAGTATAATATTCTTAATGTTATTTATATCCTTATGTTTTAACTTTGGTTGTAATTTCCTAGTTAATAGCGAGTACAGTTATATGTTTTTAATTGGAGCTGTTTTAAATTTAACCTTTTTTAAGTTTAATTTAATAGTAAGATTTTTTAATGTTTTTGTTAAAACTACAGTTTATTTTATCAAAAATAAACTACCATTTAAAATTAAAATCTCTTATTATATTTATAATATAATTTGTTTCGTTGTTTTAATACCAACTGTATTAGCTATAGAAAATAATATAATTGATTTTAATAATACTATAGGTGTACACGCTCAAATTTATTCTTACTTATTATCGGTTATATTTGCTTTAATGTATTTAGATCATACATATAGTGATAAAATAGAATATAATAAACTAGAATTAAGTAACACAGGTAAAATATTAAGTATAATTTTTATATTTTCTATTGCATATTTATATTTTATTGCTATAACTAATATCTTTAATCCTATTTTATGTGAATCTACTAGTGGTGATAATCCTGAAATAAATCAAGAATCTCAAACTGGTAATATTCCAAATAATGAACAAGATAATGGAAATAATAATAATGTTAATGATAATAATAAAGATAGCGAAAATTCGGTTAAACAAGTAGAGTTCGTTTTAGGTTCTAATCAACAACAGAGTGTGTCGGTAGAGGATGTGGGCAACATCAATAGCAAAGTTGATGGAGCAGACATTGTTAAAAAAAACTTTGAGGAATTTTCTGAAGCAATAAGAGAAATACGAAACGAAGAAATTTTTGATCTGTTTAAAGAAAATAGTACCTCCTCTTTTCATGAAGCTTTCCCTAATTTTGCTGAGGCTTATCCTAATTTAGCAAATACTGCTGCTACGTATGCTCAAGTAAGTAAAGTTATGAACGATTCATTGCCAGAAGTTTTCAAAGATAGTGCAGTATTTGAAGAATTAAAAAAACGATATATAGAAGGTAGTATATATTCTTCAAATTTAGACGAAAACACTAAATTTCTTACAGAAGTTTTTAAATTAATTACGGATAATAAAAGTGGTTTTAATAATATAAATAAAGTTTATGGTTTATTATCTTCAGATGGCAGTGCTTCTGCAAAAGAAGAAGTAGTTAGACTTGAAGGAGGTAAACTAATAATAGATTTAAACAAAGCAAGTCAACATGTCTATAACATATTTAAGTATATAATTGAACATAAACAAGATGTTGCTTTGAGTACTTTAGGTACTGGTCTTACTATCTTGTTTTATTATAGATCGGCTGTAAAACTAAATGCAAGGGCAACTGAAGTTCTAGCTAATGAATTAAAGTTATTAAAAGATGCAGATCGTTTAAGATTCTTACAGAGCCGACAAAGAACATTAAGTTACTTTAATTCTGTAGGAGGGGTATTAGTAGCAGGTGCTTTATATGGTATTTCAGCTGCTATCTCAAACCATTTGTCAACACAAGCAAAGAAACAAATTTTAGCTGGTTCAAGTTCTAGTTTAATAGGTTTTATTAAAAAACCTAAAAATTTTGATTGGTTAAAATTTTTAATTATATGTGTTTCAATAATTTTATATAACTTATTACAATTTTTAGGAGTAAAAAATCTTTCTGATCTATTCAATGTTTCTGTATTTTTATTAATTTTTAATTTAATATTTATTTTCTTTATTGCTTATTGTTCTATAACTGTGTTGTTAATAATAGATTACCCTCATGGTTTTGAGTCTTCAAAAATATTTAAATATTTACCTAAGTTTTTAAAAAACTATTTAATAGAATGTAATCAAATTAAAGATCCTATTTTAATAAAAGCTTATATAAAATTATATACAGGTATTATTTTTATGTCGACCTTGTTTTTGACTGCAATAAATATAGTTTTATTATATTTTTTTTAAACCAAACAAAAAACAAAAACAAAACAATTTTTTTTTTTTTTAGATTTGTGTTTTTTCACAAACCCCATTCTGCTGCCTAATAAACATTCGTTATATAAATAATTTAATGTTTTTTTTAGATATAGGTAGTATTTAAGTAATAAGTGGGGTTTGAATTCATTAATAAAACTATAATTAAATGTTTAGTGTTTATTCATAGCCCTTCTTTATTAAAAATTTTAGTTGTTTTAGTTTACAATTCAAAATTTAGTTCTATATTATTGGTTTCTATTTTTATGTAACCTTTTTCATAATTAGTAACAGTGTTTGATTTTAGCTTAAACAATTGTCCTCAATAAAACAATAAATTAATTAGAAATAATTAAGCTTATTTAATACTTATTCTAATTTAAATTGTTCGCCCTTCTGTTATAACCAACCCCTAAACCAAAAATATAATTTTTATCTAAAACAAACCAGTCAATATAAAAAAAATTGTCCTCTATTTTTAAATAAAAAAATTTTTTTTCTTTTTATAAAAATTCAAGTTTAGCTAGTAATAAAGTTGCACTAGAAGTTCACATGTATTTAAATAAATTAAATTTCGTTTCCAAATTTGTTTTAAATTCTTTTTTGTTTAGTTTTATCACTATTGTAATCTAAACCGTTTTGTCCTTGTCAGATCTAAATTTGCGATTTTATTTTTAAATTGTATTTTAATTTTACATCTTCTAATAATTAAATACCAATTTAATTGAAGTTAATTAACAAAAACAAAATCTTTTTTTAGAGCAACAAAATATTATAATGTATAACAAAGAATTAGTTCAAAATAGAAGTAAAGATATAAATTATTTACATGAAATATATACTAAATTTAATTAAGTTTAGATGCAAAATAGCACTAAATAATTAATTATTTGATTTACAGTCTAATCTGAATAACACTGTTAATTTTAATTTTGAAAATAAAGATAGTTTACCAATTAATAGATTTTATTATTTAAACGAATTTAAACATTTATTTTTAAATTTAATTTGTCTAATGATAGTATAGAATACTTTGTTAAATCTGCAGATAGCCGTAATAAATTATTAGATATTGTATAGATGTAAATAATAATTTATTAGCTTACCCAGAGTACATTAATAATGACACTAATAATTCAAATAACTCTTCAGTTGTTAGTATAAATAGAATAATAATTCATCTAATAGTTTAAACAAAAGAAGTAACAATAATTCATCTGTACATATAAATAGAACAGATAAAAATAATTCTATAAATAATTTAACTGAGACTATTAGTTATTGGACCCCAGATTCATCAGACTTTGATGTAACTAAAGATGTTGGTTCTTTCTAAAGAATTTATTAATACAATTAAAAATATTAAATATAAGTTAATTAAAAAATAATAAAAAGTAAGTTTTTAAACCCATTCTACTGTAGTAAAACTTAATTGGGAAAGTATTTATCTTCTTAAATTAATAATACGACTCCAATTACTACAAAAATATTAATAAATTAAAATTTTTAAGTTTAAAATTTTTAATTTTAAAATTTATTTTTTTTTTTCCTAAAAAGTTTTAGAAGAAAAAATTTTTTTTGGTTTTTAGTCTTAAATTTTTAAGATTTTTTTTTTCATAAGGTGGTATTTAGTTTTAATTAATGGGGAATTAAATTTGTAAAAAACAAAAATAATTTAGTAATTATCGGTTTAGTCTTTTTTCGCGAATCTTCTGTGTTAAACAATTTAGTTTTTTTAGTATACAAATCAAAATTTAGTTGTTTTTTTTAAGTGACTAAATTACTGAATCTTTTTTATATTTTGTGACAGTATTTGAATCTTTTTTTTTTAATTTGCTTTATTATATACATATATTTAAAATCGTCTAAATAAAATTATTAAGATTAACTTTAGCTTTGATGAACCTTTCTTAATATTTAAAATAACACAATAAGTTTGATTTAAAATAAAATAACCTTCTTTAATTTTATATTCTAATTTGAATGGCCCTAAATTATTACCGAGCCAAGATTTTTAACTTGAGTTTTATATAAAACAAGATTGTCTGTCTCAGTATAATAGAATTATCCTCCATAAAACAAAATTCTAGTATTTTAGAAACAAACAAAAAAACTTTTTTTTTAGTATTACTAATAATAAAGGTAGCAGTAAAATTTGATACTTCTTTAAAGATATTTATTTATATTTTCAAATTAGTTTTAAATTCTTTTCCTAAAAATAATAGTGTAATCTAAATCGCGTTTTTCTTAAATTTCTTTAGACAAAATAAAGAATCAAAAGTAATTAAAAGGTCAATATAAGTATTGTATTAAATTATCACGATGTAACTTTTCTAGTAGAAACTATATAACATCTATTTTCTTTGCTCACAGTTTTAAATTTAGTTTTATCTAAACTTAAACCAAATATACCGATAAGACTGTTTTAAAAATTTTAGCTGCCATTTTAAAAATTATAAAAAATTGTTTTTTTAGAATAATTGTTGTTAAAAGTTTAATTAGATGATTTATTAGTGTAAAAAAACGTAATTATTCGTAATAATTCATTATAAGAGATAATAATTATTGCAAATAGCATATAAAATATAAAAAGAAAAGTAAGTAAAAAAAACTAATCCTTTTTTTTTTTAACAAAAGTAGGAATTTAATTTTGGTTCCGATTGAACGTTTTTCAGTAGTTTTAAGACATGCAAATCGTTTGTACATGGTTAATCTATATTAACAAAATGTTAATTAAAATTAAACAAAATTTTATTTAAATTTAAAGATTTAAGTGTACAAGGTGTACGGGTGAGTATTGTAATTGAGATACCCTTGTAGACTTCAGAAATAGAAGATAGTTCTTTTTCATTAAATAGTAAAAAGTGTTTCACTTTTTCTACCAATGAATCTTTTAAGGGTGTAAGATCCCTTTGAAAGTTAAAAAAAGAATAAAACAAAAGGTAAACTTTAAAAAAAGAAAGGGAAATTTTCCGCAACAAGGATTCAAATTACATTCGATTAGGTAGTTGGAAGGGTAGAAGCCTCCCAAGCCGACGATCGATAGTCAAGTTTGACAGAACTAATGACCACATTGGGAATGAAATCCCCCAAGTAGCGTTTTGCTACCAGCAGTCAAGAATATTAGTCAATGCTCGCAAGAGTGAACTAGCTAACTGAAATCCCTGGTGTGTCATCGGGGATAACGTAAAGGAAAATAATGATATTACTTTACTATTAGTGTCGTCCAAGTGCTCGTGCCAGAAGACTCGGTAAGGCGAGAGACGCAAACGTTATTCGTCTTGATCAGGCGTAAAGGGTTTGTAGGCGGCTTTAAGTACCTAATTATAAGTTTACTATTATAATACTACACTTGTAGTTTTATAATATTTATAAGAGGGTCAATTAAAGCTAGAATCTAAAAGAGGTTAAAACAATACTAGATCACAGGAGTACTATCCGAATACAACTAGTGGAGTGTTTGGGGCGAAGGCTTTTATCCAATAAAGATTGACGCTGAGAAACGAAGGTGAGGACAGAAAAAAGGATTAGAGACCCTTGTATCCCTCACTGTCAACGATGAATGGTAGTTACTAGGGAGAATATAACCTAGAGACGATGTTAACACGAAAACCATTCCGCCTTGTGAGTACGACTGCAAAGTTGAAAACAAAAAAATTAGTCGGTTTCGGAGCAAACGAAGTGAAGCATGTTATTTAATGCGATAGTCCGCGTAAAACCTTACCAGTTCTTGTATAAAAACTTTATATTTTTTAAAGGAGTTATTTTGTCTTCTTTATTTTTTAAAGAGGACAGGTACTTAATACAGGTGTTGCATGGCTGTCTTCAGTCCGTATCGTGAGGAGTGAGGTTAAATCCGTTAACGGACGCAATCCCTATTGTTAATTTGTACTTAACAATTTATGATTCTGATAAAGTCTCATTTGGGGCTAAGACAAGCCCTTATGGCCCTAATGAACTGGGCTATCGACGTGCTATAAAGATTTTCACAAAGTGACGCAAAACTTCTCTTAACTTTCTGTTTCAAGAATGTTAGTTTTGATTGTTTAATTCATTTTTTTAATTTGATTTAAATTTAAAAACCTAAAGAGCATAAGGATAAGCTAATCACTAAAAAAAATCAAAATAATAAATTAATGTTACGGATTGTCACCTGAAACTTGGTGGCATGAAGGAGGAATTTCGAGTAATCGTTGATCATTAGGCGCAACGGTGAAGCAAAAATCCGAGATGAACTAACCGTCTGTCGCTGGGAAGGAGCTTATTTTGGTGGAAAAGAAAGCGAAATATTAATTTATAGCATTACTTAATTACTTTGTTTAAAGTGTTCTAAGTAGTTTCAAAATTAAAAAGTTTAGCTGTTATATTTTCTAGGAGTAGTTAATAGAAGCAGTATAAAGTTTTAATTTTTAGCTCTCAGGTATACTTTATTAGAGTAATAAAGTAGAGCAGTAAAAAGTTTTATATTTTTAATATAAAATAGTTTCAATATTAATTATTATTAGATTTATTTAATCCATTTGAGTGACATCTCAAAAGTCATAGCAGGGTAGTTGTACTGGAAGGTGCAGCTGGATATTTGAGAATTAATTAAACCCCCATTCTCAAATTTAAAGTTAGATTACAGATTAATATCTCTAAAAAAAAATTTTTTGTTTTTTGTTTTTTACTTTTTTTCTGTTGGTATAGAATATAAACATAGTTTGTCTAATATTTAAATATTAATAAAAATTTAAAGTTTCTATTTAAGTTTAACTAGTGTAATTTTAGCTTTCTTTTTAATTTAAAAAATAAAGTTATATTAAAATATAAACAAAAAAAAATAGAAGGGGAGTTAGCTGAGTGGTTTAGCGATAAATTTACACTTTATTGACAGAGTTTCGATTACTCTACTCCCTATTTTTAAAGAAAACAAATTACATTTTACTTTATAGCTTTAAGAAGAAACAAAAAGTAAATACAAATAGTTAAGCTGTATTTTTCAAAAAATTTTAGGAAGTTTTATTTAAAGGAAATTATTAAGTCAAAACCTTTTATTCTTGATTTATTTTTGTTTTTTTATCCTTTTTCTTATTTATAAAAGAACAAAAGAAAGTTAACTCTAATATAAGCTCCAGAACTCCAAATAAATTGGCTATTATTTAAAAAGATTACAAATTTCAGATTAGCTTTTTAGTAAAGTAAAGAAAAAAAAAGTATTTATATAATATAATCTATATTAAAATAAATATAACGAGTATGCCGAAATGGTAGCCGGGTGAATTTTAGGTATTCATGATTTATTTGATTGTAAGAGTTCAAGTCTCTTTACTCGTAATTTCCCGAGTATAAATTATTTCAAAACAAAACAAACTGAAAATTTTGTTTTTTGTTTTTTGTTTTTTATATTACTTTTGTACCGAGATGGAAATTAAATCCGACGGTATTAAGGGTATTTTTTTTTTGCTTTTAGTTCTGCATAAAAAAAGTGAATCTTTTTGTTTTTATTATACTGAAGATAGTTATTATAATTTAATAATTTAATAATTTAAAATTTTTTAGTTGTTTAAATTTTATTTTCTAAAATAATTATTTATTTCTACAGTATTAAATTATGTATGTTTTTAGTTTTATTTCAAAGTTTTAATTAGGCAAATTAAACAAATATATTATATATAAGGTTCCTATTTTAAGAAACAAAAAATTTTTTTTTATATTTTTTTTTATATTCATATAATTTAACATAAGTTATTTTTGTTTTTATTTGAATTTGTTTTATACATCTTTAGCTGAATTGGTACAGCGTTTGCCTTCGAAGCAACTGTTTATTGGTTCGACTCCAATAAGATGTTTAACTTTCTTTTTTTTTTTTATACTTTTTTTTTGTTATATTAATTAATTTGTAAATGATTATTTCATTTATCTATTTTAAGAGCGTAGTATTAATTGGTTAGTATGGCGATCTCCAAAATCAAGTCACCTCGCTCTTGGGGAATAAAAAAAAAAGTTTTTTGTAATTTTTTTTTAAAACCAGGTCCCGAGAACTCTAATTTTCTGACCTTAAACTGCTCTATCTATATTTGTAAAACAGTCTTTCGTAGCCAATAAACTGAATTCTGTTTCTTTCGATTTTAATAATTACAAAACAAAAATTGAAACTAATAAAGTTTAATTCTCGTTAGTACTCCCTTTATTTTTAATGAACAAAAAACAAAAACAAAAAATTTTTTGTTATCCTAAAGAAAAGGTTGGTATAGATATTACAACTCAATATTTATATATATTTTTCTATTCGCTTTATTTTTAATATTTTTTTTGTAATTTTAATATAATAGAAAGTAAATTTAATAAAGTTAATTAAACTAATTATTTAATTATTAGATTGAGCCAAAAACTTTTTATAAAAATAAACATGATGATTTAATAAACTTTTGGAAAAATTTTAAATTAATGTTAAAAAGAATGTTAAATATAATTTATAGTAGTAACTTAAACAGTAATTTAAACGAAGAAGGAGTTAATTTACAAAAGACAGACAGTTTTTACAATTCCTTAAATCCTCATTTAGAAAATTTAAAAACAAAATTTGAAAGGTTAAAAACAAAAAAATTGACTGAAACGATCGCTGATTTTCATTTTCTCTTCGTTAGATAGACAAGCTGATCGGGTTTTTTAAAAATTATTAGAACAACTTGGAAACAGTATAATAGCTTGAAAAAATGTTATTTTGCTGTAAACAGTTTAGCGACTCTGGTTTTTATTGGAACTCTTTTGTAATAATATTTGATTCTATAAAAAATAAAGAAATAATTTTATTGAACAGCAAAAATCAGTCTGACTTTATCAAATCTCCGCAAATTCATTTTCTTAAAAGCTCCAAAAAACAAGTAGCGATCAAGTTTGTTTTGTTTTGAAATAAGTTTCAAAATTGTAGCACAAACTAGTGAAGTAGGTAGCGCTTGGAAACCGTTAGGTAGTGCTGGAGATGTTACAATTAATCAATTACTTAATTTGCTTAAATATTTTAGAGTTAGCTTATATTAGAGTTAACTTTCTTTGTTCTTTTATAAATAAGTTTTAGTGATAAAATTGAACCTATAATTTCTTTAATTTATTTTTTGAAAAACAAACTATTTGTATTTACTTTTTGTTAATTAAAGCTATAAAGGTAAAATTTTGTTTTCTTTAAAAATTATAGGTCCCTAATATAATCGAAACTCTGAAAATAAAGTGTAAATTTATCGCTAAACCACTCAGCTAACTCCCCTTCTAGGTTTTTTGTTTATATTTTAATATAACTTTATTTTTTAAATTAAAAAGAAAGCTAAAATTACACTAGTTAAACTTAAATAGAAACTTTAAATTTTTATTAATATTTAAATATTAGACAAACTATGTTTATATTCTATACCAACAGAAAAAAGTAAAAAAAAAAACAAAAAATTTTTTTTTAGAGATATTAATCTGTAATCTAACTTTAAATTTGAGAATGGGGGTTTAATTAATTCTCAAATATCCAGCTGCACCTTCCAGTACAACTACCCTGCTATGACTTTTGAGATGTCACTGGATTAAATAAATCTAATAATAATTAATATTGAAACTATTTTATATTAAAAATATAAAACTTTTTACTGCTCTACTTTATTACTCTAATAAAGTATACCTGAGAGCTAAAAATTAAAACTTTATACTGCTTCTATTAACTACTCCTAGAAAATATAACAGCTAAACTTTTTAATTTTGAAACTACTTAGAACACTTTAAACAAAGTAATTAAGTAATGCTATAAATTAATATTTCGCTTTCTTTTCCACCAAAATAAGCTCCTTCCCAGCGACAGACGGTTAGTTCATCTCGGATTTTTGCTTCACCGTTGCGCCTAATGATCAACGATTACTCGAAATTCCTCCTTCATGCCACCAAGTTTCAGGTGACAATCCGTAACATTAATTTATTATTTTGATTTTTTTTAGTGATTAGCTTATCCTTATGCTCTTTAGGTTTTTAAATTTAAATCAAATTAAAAAAATGAATTAAACAATCAAAACTAACATTCTTGAAACAGAAAGTTAAGAGAAGTTTTGCGTCACTTTGTGAAAATCTTTATAGCACGTCGATAGCCCAGTTCATTAGGGCCATAAGGGCTTGTCTTAGCCCCAAATGAGACTTTATCAGAATCATAAATTGTTAAGTACAAATTAACAATAGGGATTGCGTCCGTTAACGGATTTAACCTCACTCCTCACGATACGGACTGAAGACAGCCATGCAACACCTGTATTAAGTACCTGTCCTCTTTAAAAATAAAGAAGACAAAATAACTCCTTTAAAAAATATAAAGTTTTTATACAAGAACTGGTAAGGTTTTACGCGGACTATCGCATTAAATAACATGCTTCACTTCGTTTGCTCCGAAACCGACTAATTTTTTTGTTTTCAACTTTGCAGTCGTACTCACAAGGCGGAATGGTTTTCGTGTTAACATCGTCTCTAGGTTATATTCTCCCTAGTAACTACCATTCATCGTTGACAGTGAGGGATACAAGGGTCTCTAATCCTTTTTTCTGTCCTCACCTTCGTTTCTCAGCGTCAATCTTTATTGGATAAAAGCCTTCGCCCCAAACACTCCACTAGTTGTATTCGGATAGTACTCCTGTGATCTAGTATTGTTTTAACCTCTTTTAGATTCTAGCTTTAATTGACCCTCTTATAAATATTATAAAACTACAAGTGTAGTATTATAATAGTAAACTTATAATTAGGTACTTAAAGCCGCCTACAAACCCTTTACGCCTGATCAAGACGAATAACGTTTGCGTCTCTCGCCTTACCGAGTCTTCTGGCACGAGCACTTGGACGACACTAATAGTAAAGTAATATCATTATTTTCCTTTACGTTATCCCCGATGACACACCAGGGATTTCAGTTAGCTAGTTCACTCTTGCGAGCATTGACTAATATTCTTGACTGCTGGTAGCAAAACGCTACTTGGGGATTTCATTCCCAATGTGGTCATTAGTTCTGTCAAACTTGACTATCGATCGTCGGCTTGGGAGGCTTCTACCCTTCCAACTACCTAATCGAATGTAATTTGAATCCTTGTTGCGGAAAATTTCCCTTTCTTTTTTTAAAGTTTACCTTTTGTTTTATTCTTTTTTTAACTTTCAAAGGGATCTTACACCCTTAAAAGATTCATTGGTAGAAAAAGTGAAACACTTTTTACTATTTAATGAAAAAGAACTATCTTCTATTTCTGAAGTCTACAAGGGTATCTCAATTACAATACTCACCCGTACACCTTGTACACTTAAATCTTTAAATTTAAATAAAATTTTGTTTAATTTTAATTAACATTTTGTTAATATAGATTAACCATGTACAAACGATTTGCATGTCTTAAAACTACTGAAAAACGTTCAATCGGAACCAAAATTAAATTCCTACTTTTGTTAAAAAAAAAAAGGATTAGTTTTTTTTACTTACTTTTCTTTTTATATTTTATATGCTATTTGCAATAATTATTATCTCTTATAATGAATTATTACGAATAATTACGTTTTTTTACACTAATAAATCATCTAATTAAACTTTTAACAACAATTATTCTAAAAAAAACAATTTTTTATAATTTTTAAAATGGCAGCTAAAATTTTTAAAACAGTCTTATCGGTATATTTGGTTTAAGTTTAGATAAAACTAAATTTAAAACTGTGAGCAAAGAAAATAGATGTTATATAGTTTCTACTAGAAAAGTTACATCGTGATAATTTAATACAATACTTATATTGACCTTTTAATTACTTTTGATTCTTTATTTTGTCTAAAGAAATTTAAGAAAAACGCGATTTAGATTACACTATTATTTTTAGGAAAAGAATTTAAAACTAATTTGAAAATATAAATAAATATCTTTAAAGAAGTATCAAATTTTACTGCTACCTTTATTATTAGTAATACTAAAAAAAAAGTTTTTTTGTTTGTTTCTAAAATACTAGAATTTTGTTTTATGGAGGATAATTCTATTATACTGAGACAGACAATCTTGTTTTATATAAAACTCAAGTTAAAAATCTTGGCTCGGTAATAATTTAGGGCCATTCAAATTAGAATATAAAATTAAAGAAGGTTATTTTATTTTAAATCAAACTTATTGTGTTATTTTAAATATTAAGAAAGGTTCATCAAAGCTAAAGTTAATCTTAATAATTTTATTTAGACGATTTTAAATATATGTATATAATAAAGCAAATTAAAAAAAAAAGATTCAAATACTGTCACAAAATATAAAAAAGATTCAGTAATTTAGTCACTTAAAAAAAACAACTAAATTTTGATTTGTATACTAAAAAAACTAAATTGTTTAACACAGAAGATTCGCGAAAAAAGACTAAACCGATAATTACTAAATTATTTTTGTTTTTTACAAATTTAATTCCCCATTAATTAAAACTAAATACCACCTTATGAAAAAAAAAATCTTAAAAATTTAAGACTAAAAACCAAAAAAAAATTTTTTCTTCTAAAACTTTTTAGGAAAAAAAAAAATAAATTTTAAAATTAAAAATTTTAAACTTAAAAATTTTAATTTATTAATATTTTTGTAGTAATTGGAGTCGAAACAATATTATTAATTTAAGAAGATAAATACTTTCCCAATTAAGTTTTACTACAGTAGAATGGGTTTAAAAACTTACTTTTTATTATTTTTTAATTAACTTATATTTAATATTTTTAATTGTATTAATAAATTCTTTAGAAAGAACCAACATCTTTAGTTACATCAAAGTCTGATGAATCTGGGGTCCAATAACTAATAGTCTCAGTTAAATTATTTATAGAATTATTTTTATCTGTTCTATTTATATGTACAGATGAATTATTGTTACTTCTTTTGTTTAAACTATTAGATGAATTATTATTCTATTTATACTAACAACTGAAGAGTTATTTGAATTATTAGTGTCATTATTAATGTACTCTGGGTAAGCTAATAAATTATTATTTACATCTATACAATATCTAATAATTTATTACGGCTATCTGCAGATTTAACAAAGTATTCTATACTATCATTAGACAAATTAAATTTAAAAATAAATGTTTAAATTCGTTTAAATAATAAAATCTATTAATTGGTAAACTATCTTTATTTTCAAAATTAAAATTAACAGTGTTATTCAGATTAGACTGTAAATCAAATAATTAATTATTTAGTGCTATTTTGCATCTAAACTTAATTAAATTTAGTATATATTTCATGTAAATAATTTATATCTTTACTTCTATTTTGAACTAATTCTTTGTTATACATTATAATATTTTGTTGCTCTAAAAAAAGATTTTGTTTTTGTTAATTAACTTCAATTAAATTGGTATTTAATTATTAGAAGATGTAAAATTAAAATACAATTTAAAAATAAAATCGCAAATTTAGATCTGACAAGGACAAAACGGTTTAGATTACAATAGTGATAAAACTAAACAAAAAAGAATTTAAAACAAATTTGGAAACGAAATTTAATTTATTTAAATACATGTGAACTTCTAGTGCAACTTTATTACTAGCTAAACTTGAATTTTTATAAAAAGAAAAAAAATTTTTTTATTTAAAAATAGAGGACAATTTTTTTTATATTGACTGGTTTGTTTTAGATAAAAATTATATTTTTGGTTTAGGGGTTGGTTATAACAGAAGGGCGAACAATTTAAATTAGAATAAGTATTAAATAAGCTTAATTATTTCTAATTAATTTATTGTTTTATTGAGGACAATTGTTTAAGCTAAAATCAAACACTGTTACTAATTATGAAAAAGGTTACATAAAAATAGAAACCAATAATATAGAACTAAATTTTGAATTGTAAACTAAAACAACTAAAATTTTTAATAAAGAAGGGCTATGAATAAACACTAAACATTTAATTATAGTTTTATTAATGAATTCAAACCCCACTTATTACTTAAATACTACCTATATCTAAAAAAAACATTAAATTATTTATATAACGAATGTTTATTAGGCAGCAGAATGGGGTTTGTGAAAAAACACAAATCTAAAAAAAAAAAAAATTGTTTTGTTTTTGTTTTTTGTTTGGTTTAAAAAAAATATAATAAAACTATATTTATTGCAGTCAAAAACAAGGTCGACATAAAAATAATACCTGTATATAATTTTATATAAGCTTTTATTAAAATAGGATCTTTAATTTGATTACATTCTATTAAATAGTTTTTTAAAAACTTAGGTAAATATTTAAATATTTTTGAAGACTCAAAACCATGAGGGTAATCTATTATTAACAACACAGTTATAGAACAATAAGCAATAAAGAAAATAAATATTAAATTAAAAATTAATAAAAATACAGAAACATTGAATAGATCAGAAAGATTTTTTACTCCTAAAAATTGTAATAAGTTATATAAAATTATTGAAACACATATAATTAAAAATTTTAACCAATCAAAATTTTTAGGTTTTTTAATAAAACCTATTAAACTAGAACTTGAACCAGCTAAAATTTGTTTCTTTGCTTGTGTTGACAAATGGTTTGAGATAGCAGCTGAAATACCATATAAAGCACCTGCTACTAATACCCCTCCTACAGAATTAAAGTAACTTAATGTTCTTTGTCGGCTCTGTAAGAATCTTAAACGATCTGCATCTTTTAATAACTTTAATTCATTAGCTAGAACTTCAGTTGCCCTTGCATTTAGTTTTACAGCCGATCTATAATAAAACAAGATAGTAGACCAGTACCTAAAGTACTCAAAGCAACATCTTGTTTATGTTCAATTATATACTTAAATATGTTATAGACATGTTGACTTGCTTTGTTTAAATCTATTATTAGTTTACCTCCTTCAAGTCTAACTACTTCTTCTTTTGCAGAAGCACTGCCATCTGAAGATAATAAACCATAAACTTTATTTATATTATTAAAACCACTTTTATTATCCGTAATTAATTTAAAAACTTCTGTAAGAAATTTAGTGTTTTCGTCTAAATTTGAAGAATATATACTACCTTCTATATATCGTTTTTTTAATTCTTCAAATACTGCACTATCTTTGAAAACTTCTGGCAATGAATCGTTCATAACTTTACTTACTTGAGCATACGTAGCAGCAGTATTTGCTAAATTAGGATAAGCCTCAGCAAAATTAGGGAAAGCTTCATGAAAAGAGGAGGTACTATTTTCTTTAAACAGATCAAAAATTTCTTCGTTTCGTATTTCTCTTATTGCTTGAAAATTCCTCAAAGTTTTTTTTAACAATGTCTGCTCCATCAACTTTGCTATTGATGTTGCCCACATCCTCTACCGACACACTCTGTTGTTGATTAGAACCTAAAACGAACTCTACTTGTTTAACCGAATTTTCGCTATCTTTATTATTATCATTAACATTATTATTATTTCCATTATCTTGTTCATTATTTGGAATATTACCAGTTTGAGATTCTTGATTTATTTCAGGATTATCACCACTAGTAGATTCACATAAAATAGGATTAAAGATATTAGTTATAGCAATAAAATATAAATATGCAATAGAAAATATAAAAATTATACTTAATATTTTACCTGTGTTACTTAATTCTAGTTTATTATATTCTATTTTATCACTATATGTATGATCTAAATACATTAAAGCAAATATAACCGATAATAAGTAAGAATAAATTTGAGCGTGTACACCTATAGTATTATTAAAATCAATTATATTATTTTCTATAGCTAATACAGTTGGTATTAAAACAACGAAACAAATTATATTATAAATATAATAAGAGATTTTAATTTTAAATGGTAGTTTATTTTTGATAAAATAAACTGTAGTTTTAACAAAAACATTAAAAAATCTTACTATTAAATTAAACTTAAAAAAGGTTAAATTTAAAACAGCTCCAATTAAAAACATATAACTGTACTCGCTATTAACTAGGAAATTACAACCAAAGTTAAAACATAAGGATATAAATAACATTAAGAATATTATACTAATTATTTTTAAATTTTTAGTTGTATAAACCATCGGTAGAGATAATATAGAGGAATAAACGCTCCAGAATTTATTATAAACAATTTTTAAACTATTAAATAATTTATCTTTAAATTCTGAAATAATAAATTTTACAATAGAAATATTTGTAAACAAACAAAAAAAAAGCACTAATATTTCTATTAATGGTGGACTATTTCTTTATCTATTAAATTATTTTATAGATATTTACCGCACAGTCTCTGAGGTTCCTGTTAAGTTACCTGCTAATAAACCATTGTTACATACTTAAATTTATTACTTCTTTTTTTTAGTGTTTAAGTCTTTAGGTTGTTCTAGCATATAGGTAAATTAGAATCATATATTTCTATATAACCCGGCCTTGTTTTGTATTTAAATTGACCGTTAATATAATTAACAAGTTACACAAAATGTTAACTAAAGCAAAATATGTTACCATGTTAACTAATTAAATTTTTTTGACTTCTTGGCGCTTTTTGATTAAAAATTTTTTTATCAAAATGTATAAGATTTGAACTTATTCTGCTTACCTAAAGTTTAAGCGTGCACCCTTTACACCAACATTCTTTACTACTCTTTTAAAAACTTTATTTAAATTTTAATCAAAAAAATTACTAAGCTTATACTCTATAATTATAGAGTTTCAAATTAAAAAGGGAAAACAAAAAACAAAAAAACACAAAAATTTTTTTGTTGCTTCTTTTCTTTTTCTTTTCTTTTATTATAAATTTTGTGAGTTCTCTTTTTAAAACAGTTAAGTTTCTATATGATTTAAAATAATATTACGAATTTTTGAAACAAAATAAAATTATTTTATTTCCCAAAACAATTGGCTAGCAAAATTTGATATTATTCTTCATCAGATTCTTTATAAATTAAATAAATTCTATATATTTTATTTTCTTTAGTTTTGATTATTTAAATAATTAAAATTAATATCTTTTGTATTATTATACATTATAAATAGTTCAGAAATGTTTTATAAATTATTGATTATTATGCCACCCTTTCTTTGTAATTAAAAAACAAAATTTTTTTTAGCTTTCAAATGTTTTGACAAGTACGAAAATTCTTTTCTTTATTACTTTTTTTTTAGTGTTTTTTTTATTTTCCTTGGTAAAAACAAAAATACACAAAGCATAGATAGCGGCTAAATTTTATTTTTACTCTTCACGTAAGTAACAAAAAACAAAAAGAATTAAAAGCTTACTACAATATTATTATATAAAATAAATAAACTATCTTTTTTACAGGGGTTAAAGCCTACCCGTTCTATAGGGGATATTAAATAAACAACAAATATTTTTTTTTATTATAACAATTTTTTTATTAACAAAAAAAAATTTTTGTTTTAAACGGTACCTTATTTTACAATATAAAAATAATCAAATAATGAGAATAATAAACAGAAAATATAAAGATACATATGCTTATAATCAAAATCTATTATTAAAGGTAATCCTTTACTTTTACTCATAGATTCTAAAACACCCAATTTTTTTTTCCTTAAAAATGAAGGTAAAAATATTGAATTACTTATTTTTTGATTTTTTAATTAGTAAATAATTAATATTATTAATATATAACTTATTATTAGCACTAAACTTACTACCATTAATACTAATGCTAATTGTTTAGATTATTTAGTAGTTTAAAATATTTCATATGTTATATTAACTAATAAAATTAAAATATTAAGACTAATAAGATTTGTTTGTTTTATAAATAACAACTATAATCATTAATCAGACAAGAAGTAACCATCCACAATTAAATCCTTTGTTTTCTTTAAAAATAGATACATTCAAAGAAGTATTATTATCTAAAGAAGAACTCTTAACTTCCAATTCCCCACTTTTTAAAATATAATAAACGTGTTTAATTCTATTAAGTAATAAAAATATTACATATTAAATATATAATAGAAATAAAAAGAGCAAAAGCATAAACAACCATAGGGAAAGGATAACTCTACTCGATATCAACAGTAAAGTACAAACTCCACCTACAAATCTTAAAATTCTTATTATAGGATGTAATTGTAACTTTAAGATATTATCTGGTAAATTAGGTGTTGTCAATCCTTTTTTAACTCCTGTTAAAAATTTTTTAAATAAACTTCGATTCATCTTTTTTTGTTTGTTTTATACTTTATTTTATTAACCCAATTGTCCGGAACCTTATTACTTATTATAAATAAATAATTTTACACTATAAAAATTTAAGGGTAAATTTAAACAATACCACACAATAATTTTTTTTTAATTTAAACTATAATGTTTAGTATTTGTCTGTATTAATTTAATTTTAAGATAAAGAGATAGTACTCTTTTTTTTTTGTTTTGTGCGTAAAAAAGGTTCAAATTTACCTCAATATAGCATAATTTGTTTTTATACCTTAGATTTTTCAATAAAGGTTGTGAATATACAATAAGAACCGAATTCTCAATATAAAAAAAGTTAAACAAATAAGTATTGTTTAAAAATATTTAGAATATTTTAAATTTTTTGTGGTTATATGCCCGATTAATTTCATTGGGTCGCCAGTGAACTTAGTTAATTAGAACAATAATTTAAATTTGTTTAAATTAAAAATAAGTTGTAGCTATAGTTTGCTAGTCATAGGGTAAAAAACAAAGAGTTTTATTTTTGTTTCCCTCTTCTTCTGTTTTTAATTTAAATTTAAGCCCAAGAAGATTTGAACTTCTACAGATTCCTCATCAAGAAATTATTCTACCCTTAAATTATAGGCTTCTAAGGTATAAAAAAAACACAAAATTAAAATTTATACTCTGTATTACCTTAATAATAAATTATTATTAATAAAAAATTTAGACACCGAGAGATTCGAACTCACATAGTTTTCAAAAAACAAAATTTTATTATTTTTAGGAAAACTTTATTCCTATGATGTCCGCTTGTATTTTATATTGTTAAATAATTAACAAAAAAATAAATTATTATAGGTATTTAATATAAAATTTAAAGTTAAAAAACCAAAATAAACCTTAACTAATTTAGTTAAGTTTTGCACAAAAAATTTTCATTAGAAATAAAATAAAAATAGAAAGATCTTTTCATAAAAAAAGTACTTTTTAAACTTAAAATAATAAGTATCTTAAAGTTGTAACAAATTTGAATTAATTTAACTCCCTACTTACAGAAAACTTGATTTAGATGAAAATAAAGAGAAAAAAATTTTTGTTTTGTTTTTTTTACATAAAAAAGTTAGACTTTTAAACTTTTTGTTTTTTTAGTTTTGTTTTTTGTTTTTTTTTAACTGAAACTTTTTTAATTAAAATATTTAAAATTTAGAGCTAAAAATTATATAATTTTATTTTATAAAAATAGTAATAATATTAAAAATTTAATTTTGATAATTTTTACTAAAATTAATAAAACTCTATATTATTATATAAAGTGTTACAGTTTAATTATAAATGTTGTGTGAATATCTTAACATAAAGTCTTGTGATTAATTAGTAATGCTAAACTAAATGCTTTTCAGCAGCTTTCATTTGCATCCTATTTAAGAAATGTTCTATTTCTTATCTTAGTGATTGTTTATAATTAATACTATTTATACCTTACAGGTACTTATTTAATTTAAACAATCGTTAGTATCTAGGGGATAGATTCTTGCTTGATATACTTTCAGCACTTATCTACCATGTTTGTGGCTACCCAACTGTGCCAAATTATAAATAAAATTATTTTAAGGTAATTGATATATACAATGTTTATATATATTTAATCTATTAAAATAGAAAATTACCACATCAAATTAAATATAATAGTTTATCTAAACATTAAACATGTAATTAATAATAAAATTATTTACACATAAAACATATTAAATAAACTAACCCTGAGCCTATTACTATATAAACTCAGTACCAAACCAGAAATAACAAAGATAATTATTTTGGTTTTTATATTAAATTTAATTTCAACAATTGGTACACTATGGAAACACAGCCTATTGATCCTTTCGTACTAGAAGGTCTCCCCCTTTTTACTAATTTTCCTCTCAGAAGATAGGGACCATACTGACTCACGTCGTATTAACAATTGTGTTATCATAATGATTCTTTATTCATTATTTCAGTAACTCACGCTACTGTTCAGACTATGTCATCACTATTAATAAGCAAAATTAAATATTTCGCTAATTAAGAATGCCGGACGTTCGTGTCAGGTTTATTGTTAGTGAGACTCACCTGTTAGTCGTTGAACCTTCTTGATTTTGCAAGTTATTAAAAAAACTTGTTCACTTAATCAAGCTTGGCTGCAAATTAACTAAAATAAGTTTTTCTTGCAATTTATCCGGTTATCATTTTATTCTTAATATTCTTTTGTTTTATAGTTTTCTAAAATTAATAAACAGAAAGAAGAATAAAAAGGGGCTATACATAAGTAAAAAGTAACAATATTAAAAAATGGTTAACAACCATAAACACCAGAATAAATTATAAACCTATTCTATATAACATACTAGGTTCAAAGTGAGGGGAAACAATTTCTCTCAATAAAGATAATTGTTTGACACCTATGGTTATAATCCATTGATCTTTTCGATCGTGTAAAACCCCTGCATAAATACCTAGGTTGTGTTTAATAGCAATAGCTAATCTTTCTACATCTTCTTTACTATAACTATTAGTGAAGATTCGAACTCTATTTCTACTTTTGTCAAAATTACCGTCTGTCATTATCAAATAAGCTAAAACAACCGGATTTAACAAATCTAAAATGTTGTGAGGAACGATTTTAACAAATTTACCTTTATCTGTATTAAATTTATAAAACATATCAAAATACAGATTAAATACCGGTAAAGAGGTTGTTTTTAATCTATAGTTAATATAAATTTTATTTTTACCTTAATTTGAATAGCTTTAACTGGTGTATTCATAAAAATTCGAAATAAATTACCAACACTTTCAGCAAATTGTTTATATTCAGAACCAAAACTCATTTCAAATCTACTATTACTTGTTAAAGAAGAACGATAAATAGAACCATCACCTAACATTATACCAATTAACACAGAATGAAGTTTATCTGGTAATGAATTTAATTTTTTAATATTTAAATTATTCATAATATTTTATATTATTTTTATAAAAATAGTGTCTAACGTGATCTTTATATTAAATTTTTTGATCACTAAAAAAATACTTATGTGTTTATTTCCTCACTTTTTGTTTTAAAAAGGATTGTTAAAGGAAATAAGGCAACCCAATTCACGTACCCTTTTAATGGGCGAACAGCCCAACCCTTCCAAGCTTCTTCCCCCGGAGGATAGGATGAATCGACATCGCTATTAATCTTAAATTTTCAGTTAAGTTTAGATCATATCTTCAACCCGTACTTTGAATACAAAAGTATAGCTCAGGTTTTTGGCGTGTGATCGTTGAGGGGTCCTATACTATCTTAGGTTGCTTTATCCTAAGTATAAAACTTCCCTGCTGATTGTCCAATCTTTAAATTTATCACTAAAAATAAAATTTATAGTATTTAAAGCTTTAAGGATGTTCCAGCAAATAGCCAATTTCTAAATTAATATTTCTAATAAAAAACCCCAATGTCAAAAGGTGCCAAACAGCCGGGACAATGTGTACTCTCGCCGGCTATCAGCCTGTTCAATTTTGTTAACATAAAGGCTCTTTATCCTTTATCTCCATTTTTTACAAAATGGTTCAGACTATGTCATCATCTGTTTCTTATTCTATTTTGTTTGAGTAGTAAAAATAATTAAGGTAATTTATACTTTAAATAGGAAAAATTATATGATCCAATTAATTATCTAAAAAATTGAAAACTAGAAGAATTTTTGACAATAATTTTTTTGTGCTAAATTTTTATAATTAAATTATTTACTAACGAATAATTATTAGATGCCGGGCGCTCTTGGAAAGATTATTGTTAGCAATACTCACTTTCTAGTCGTTGAACGTTCTTATCCAATCATAAATTTGTATAAATTTTAATTTATATTGCTAAGATAAGCTTCGCTGCAAATTTACTTTATATAAAAAGTAGTTTTTGCAGTTCACCCGGTATTTTATCTAATCTTTTCAGACTAGGTGGACAACAATTCATCCCTAGCGTAACTTTTATCAAATGATCCCCGTCTATTCCATTTTATAGCGAGGGGTCACTATGCCCTACTTACGTATCTGGTCGACTTTTAGGTCTTTCAGTTAGGTATGCTTACCGCCATTACACTCTACGCAACCTTTACACTGGTTGATTGATCTCCATTCGATTTCTAGCTATACCTTTAAAAAAAATTTTTTTTTTGTAAAAAAAGTGAAAGTTAAAATATAAAAAACAGATAATTAGTTATAAACTAATTAATCCTCTAATCAAATTGTTAAATACTTTAACAACAATCAGAAGTAGTTTATCTTTACCTTAGCCGTGTTAAACAGTAGAGGTAAAGTATAAATAATAAATTAATTAATTTATAATAGCTAATAATCTTTTTAGTGTGCAATACTATTATTATATTAATAATAATATTGTAATAACTGTTAAATTAAAATCTGTGGATGTACTTTGCTACTTTATTAAAGACGACCGCCCCAGTCAAACTGCCAATTAGTCAATTATCCCAAATTTTGATAAAAAGGTAAACACTGACCCAATTCCAATCTGGAGGTTTCCACCGCCCTTGCGGGTTTTCGTCTATCGACTTGCCTAATCACTATTGATTAGAATTGTTCTAGATCAGCATATTAACTAACTACAGTAAAGCTGCATAGGGTCTGTTGAGGCTACGCCAAGTTTTACAACTATGACATCCTCTAAGAACCGTACGTGCGACTTTCATCGCATACGGCTCAAGCATTATAAAACTTTAACCTTAAAAAGGATAAATTTTTGTTTATAAATTTTATATATTTTTTTTAAATATTTGAGTTATAATTAACATCACGTTTAGAATTCATGTTATTTTTTATTTGTATTATTAACTCTAAACCATTTTTAGTTTTATGTAAATTATTGTTTTTCATTTCTACTATTTTTTTCCAATCTAAGTAATCTAGATGTTTTCTAGTTAACATTGGGTACTGATCTACAAATTTTATGATAGAATCTGTATATTTATAAATAAATCTATTAACTAAACGTGATTTTATACAATCTGATAAATTAGTATAGTTATACTTAGGTTTAATATATCCCCCTTTAAAAAATTTTTGAAGAGCTATTAAAATAGCGATCTCATGACTGTTTTGACCTATCTCAAGAGAGGAATCAATTTTAACTGTGTTAAAATTTTTACTTTCAGTTTCACTAACATAATTATAAAATAAACCCTCACTAGTTATAAAAGTTTGTACCCAATAAGGATCTAAATCATATTCAACGCTAGATAAATCTTTAGACAAAGATTTAAGAGCTAAAGTAGAATTACAAAAATTAAATTTATCTTGAAAAGATCTTTTTTTATTAATACGTGATATTAAATTAATAATTTCTTGCATTCCATTTGTTGTTAAATGTTCTTTATTGTACATGATAAAAGCTATTTTTTTCCAATCCATAAAATTTAATTGTTTTGAAGTTAAACAAGGATACTTTTCGAAATGAGGTATAACTTTATTTAATATAGAATCTAAAGATTTAACTTGAAATTTTTTAGTTTCAGTTTTTCTATTATCAATTATAATTGAACCGCAGCCAAAATAATCTTTAAGTTCATGTAAAATTCCCTCAGAATGGTTTTTTTGAGTGATTTTAAATTCTAAATTAAATTTTATTTTGGTTGAATGTATATTTGAATCAAGTTTAGGTTTAATTAAAGAATAAGCAAAAGAACCTTCAGCATCTGTTAAACCTGTCACCTGCCAAGGATACAATTTATCATTGTTTCTAGAAACAGTAAAATCTCTTAAATTACTATTGTATTTTGAAATGTGATTTTTAAAATCTATTATATTTTCCATTTTATATTTTAATATTTTAATTAGACAAAGGTCTGAGAGATACTTTTGTAATATTAATATTTAATCTAATTTTCAAAACCTGAAAAAAAGCATTAAATATACTTTTTGGGGCTAAAATCTAAAATATAAAAATTTATAAACATATAACACTAATTCAAAGTGGGCATCTTTTCAGATTAGCTATTAAGCCTATCCTTATTATTACAATAAGGCATTTGCTTTTTTGAATTTCCTTTACCCACTAACAGTTATTTATCTTCACAGAATAAACCTCCAATAATAAAATTTAAATTAATTATTTGATCAAAGTTATTTGATCTTATTTTTATTGGTTGTTATAAACACGGGAACGTTTTTCTACAGTCAAATTTATGCTTCAAACATGGATTCACATTACATTGACCTTAAGCACCTAGCTCCTTATTAAATTTAATCAATTAATATTAAATTTTCCCAATTTTGATTAGTTAAAATAAGACAGGCTTCAACCCCTAAAATTACTTTTAATGGTTGCTGTTTGAGCTCTAATATATATTTTCTTAAAGTCACTCTTGTTAAACTTAAAACAGTTGCAGCTTCACTTATAGACTTATATTCTGTTGAAACATTAGTTTCTATGTTTGTTACTACTACTATTTTTCCTCCTTTTTTAGATTTGGAAGGTATTATTTCATTTAATAGACCTAATTCTAAGAGATCAGATTTTAGTTTTCTTTGTGCCCAAGAATTTCTCATTACTTCTTTAGCTTCTTTAGTATGAACTTTTGCCGTATTAACTGCTCTTAACATTTCTAAGGTTTCTGGTGTATGTTTATATCCTAAAAGGTTTTGTCTCCCTTTAAACTTAGCTAAAGTTTCAGCTGTGTGTTTATAACCAGCCAAGGAATTAGCATTAGCTAACACATTATATTCAAAATCAAAATTATCTAAGTAATACTGTTCTCTTTTTATTGTATCTTCAGGTAAACAATATTCAATTATTTCGAAGATAAAGTTTTCATGTCCATGTTTTAAGATTGCATTATAAATAGGCATATTTACTTCTCCTAAAGTTTTTAAATCATAATAAGTATTAAGTCTTCTTTTGGCACTAGATGTACTACCTAAGTATTCTTTACCGTTTAGCTTGTTAATCCATCTATAAACAAAAGCTTTATCCTTATTATCTTTGAATATTAAACTTTTGTTAATTTTTGCATTTTTGTAAGTTACTGCTGGAGTTATTGTTAATTTAGGTAGACCTCTATAAAGACTTCTAGTAAAAATAAAATTAGTTTTTAGAAAGTTTTCTAAAGATTTTAGGGTTTTACCTATAGTTTGGTTTGTCATAATTATTGTCATTGTAGCTTTAATTTATTAAAATATTTTTAATTTAAGAATTAGTAGGCTATAAAATTTTAACTATTTTAACTTTGGTTAGGGGGCTAGCCTTCAAAGTGAGGAGTCAAACCAATAACTCTCTCTAGTTATTATTTAAAAACCAAAAGGGATACTAATCTTAACAGAGCATTCCTTTCTCGCCCCTTTATTTTTTTAATGGACTATTTCTTTTTACTCCACGTATAGTCTCTGAGGAACCTATTAAATTTAAATCTGTAAGACTTAAATCTTTAGTTTCCTGCTAATTGCCTTTTTGATAGTTCTCAACTTAAATTTTCACTCCTGTTATAAAACTAGTAGTATTAAGTCAAAAAAGGGTTTCTAGCATACAGTGGATAGTGCTTCTACTAATTAAAAAAAAAGCAAGTTTACATTTTAGCTTATTACTTAAAAATTTTAATTAGCATAACACGCGGCCTTAACTAGACCGCTATTAACCAGATTTTCAATTAGTAACAGTTACCTATTACCTCTTTTATATTAATGGCATCGAGCAAATTTCAGAACGTATACTATGATTTAAATCATTGCACATTCTTGTGTTTTTAGTAAACAGTCGAGGCCTCCGATTTTGTGCCACCAAATTCAAATAATTTATCATGGCTGATTTTATTACTTCCCACTCTACTACCTAATTAGAGTCTAGAAGGAAGTAGAAAAAGGGATAATCATTATTTGTTTTAACTACAAGAGTTAACACTTAATAACGACCAAGTTGGAATAATAAACCGAGAATAATCTTATTCACCTTACTTAGGTGCAAAGCCAGGCTTTGCAAGAAAAAGTTATTACCGAAAAATATTTTATTTGGTTCCTCTTATCGTCTAACTTTAGAGGACAACTTGCCGAGTTCCTTTACAACTTTTAGCTCTACGCCTTAGTATTCTCTACCTACGAACCTGTGTCGGTTTAGGGTACGGTAGTTCTTTTTACTTAAGTTTCATTGTTATCTTATCACCTAAATATAACAATTTACATTAAAACTTAAATTAAGCATATTTACAGTCCATTTAATTAAAAATGTAACCTTTTTAAATATAATTTAAAAAATATAAATTACATTATTAATTCTTCAGAAGTGATTTATTTTCTTGGTCCAATCTTCCATTAAGACAAACTATCACTACCTCATCAGCCAGAACTTTGGTTCTGCACCTTAGAGACCCGCATTTAACATAAGTTGGTTTAAACCTTACTTACAACCCTTTCGTATTCGGCGAGAAGTATTAAAACTTCTTTTTACGTTACTCATGTCAGCATTCTCTCTTCAGTTCGTCAATCACAATGAAACACTGTGTATCTTCCGTTCCTGAATGTTCTTCTACCTAAATTAAAAAATAAATAAAAACAGATTTATTTTTTAACCAACACGTTATCGGTTGATTATTTAAGACCCGTTAAATTTTCAGTGCCACAATCTAAAGAGCTGCTGCGTTGTTACAACGATCATTAAAAGTAGCGACTACCCAATCTACTTTTGATTTGATTTTAAATTTTATAATTTTACTAAGCTACAAATATAAATGTTACAAACAATAAAAAACAAAAGGGTTTAAATATCTTTATTTAAATATATCTTCATTAAATATTAATTAAATATTTATCAATAAGATATTATTTATTATGTAATTGTTTTAATAATTCAATATATTCTGCTTTACTAAACATCCGATGTTTTCCTTTTTTATTCATTTCATAACATAATTCAACTATTTCTAATTTTTTATCTAAACTTAAAGATCTTTCTTTTTTTAATATTAAACTAACTTCTTTAAATTTCAAATAATGTGAAGCTCGTTCTGAAAATAAGGGATGAAGATCAACAAAAGGAATTAAAACCTCAGTAATTTGATTTAAACCAGTTACTGTAAATACTAATTCATTTTTTGTACCTTCTAAAATAGTTCCTATGCCTTTCAATTCTGTTTGTACAGATTTTAATAAAGCTTTTGATGCTTTATCTGTTGTAATATTAAAACCAGTTTTACCATCTGCTTGAAAAGAAACAAAAAAACTACCATCACCATCAATTATACCCGCAATATTCTCTGGTGTAACTGGTGTAGTAAGATCTATATTTTTATTAGGCAAAATTTTCTTTACTATCTGCAACTTCTAATAGTGAAAATAAATAATCTATTCGATCCTCTTTTCTATTTGTTGTTGCATTCATAGAGAAAGCCATTTTCAGCAATTCTCTTCTTCCTTCTATCGTTCTTTTGTCTTTATTACTTAATGCAATAACTATTTCTTTAAATAAATTAAAGGCGTGTAATTTAGCGCAAAAACAGGATAATTTTGGAAGTGAGGGATTATTTTAGTTTTAAGATCTTCCAACCTATCTACTAAAAATTCAGCAGTATGATTTTTAAGGTTAGTATTAACCTTACCACAGTTAAAATACAGTTGAATATTATCTAAAACATATTTAGAGTCTAAATCAGCTGTGATAGTAAACTTAGGTCTAAATTGAAGGCCAAACCGATGTTTAGAAGATGAAATAATAGAACAAAAAAAGGAACCGTCTGTTTGAGTTAAACCGCTTATATATCCAGCAGAAATTATAAAATTTTGGTTCTGTCGTATTGTCATATTTGTAGCTATTTTATTAATTATATATTTTTGTTTTACTTTGCAAATTTAATGTTTTTTCACTATTTTAACTAAGGTCGGGGTGCTAGCCCTCTTAGTTACGCAAGGGAATAAATCCAAGTCGAACCAACAACTTTCTAGTTAATCAAACATTAAATCAAAAGGAATACAAAGAAAAATTTGGGGAGGCCCTTTCCTTTCTTGGCCTATTCAATTATTTTCATAAATTGTTTAGACTATGTCATAATAGATTTGATTTATTCTATTCTAAGCGTATAGTCGTTGAGGATCCTACTTTATTATAAATAATATTTGGTTTCCTGCAAATTACCCATTTAAGTAAAATGTAAATAATTAAAATTATTTAACATAATATTACATATGTTTACTATTTCTGCTACTTTAAACTATAAAGATAGTCAGCAAAACATCTTTAGGGCTTCCTTGCATATAGCTTAGTTTTTGTGAGATGAGCCCAGTAGTCGTTTATCTAGGCTCACTTTACAGCTGCTTACAATTTGGGACATCCTTAATTTCACTTAATAATCATTTGGGACCTTAAAGCGTGTTCTCGACTGTTTTCGTCTTGACTACCCAACTTATCATGAGCAGTCTGAATATCCAACATCAATTTATGTACTTCCGAGTTTAAATTCCATTGGTAAGATGTACTAGATCCCCGCAACCTGAACGCATAATATTAAAACTTTACAAAAACCTAAAGGCTGTAAAGAGAATATTACTTGTTTGGAATTTCCGTGCTGTACCTCCATAAATTTAATTGGATGTCATACTTACATATGTTTCGAAGAATACCAGCTAGCACTAGATTAGATTAACATTTCACCGCTTTTCAGAGCTCATCGGAGAATTCTGCAACATTCACCCGTTCGATCCTTAATAATCTGGCCCTGAAAAGATCATCTAGCTTCGGGTCTAATAGAAATAACTTACCCAAAACTATAGTTTAGAAAATAACAACTTACATTAATAACTTATACAAATTTAATTTAATTTGTTAAAATTTAACCTAAGGTGTTACTCTTTTTTAATTAAATTTAATTAAAAACAAATTGTAAAAAATTTATTTTACTATCCTAAATTCGTTTAGTCGCTTTCGCTAAGGCTCTTAACCTTGCTATTCCTATTAACTTGTTGCATTTGTACCAATATTTTCATATTGGATTAGACTATACCTTCAACTCAAATAAATTTTAGGTGAATTATGTTTGATAATAAATAGTTTTTGTTTTATAGATTATTAAACCGATAGGGTTTAAATATAAATTATTCTAAGTGAAATTTATAGTAAAATGACTTAGCAAGTAAGGTTTTACTATTTCTAATAGTTTGTGCTTAGAACCACTAAACACATATAATCTATGGCCGTTTGTATGTTTGTGAATACCACATTCTAAATTAAACCGATTTTTTAATATTAAACTTAATTTTTGGTTGTCTTCAAAAGAAAAAGACTCGGTGCAAAAGTAAAACCCCTTATTTGTTTTATAACCATCGTCCATTGCCCAGTAAGCTAAACTTCTAGGAGTTTTTCTAACTCTAGCGGTACATGTTTTTTACCAGAACTATCATAAAATAGTTCTCTAAATTTATTAAAACAAGGTATACTAGAGGTCCAAAATTTAATTGAGACATTTAAATCCCTTTTCCCAGCTCTTTTGTCTAATGAAGTATTAACTGTAGGTTCTGAATTACAATAATTTTTATATAAAGAATATAAATGATCAATGTAATTTTTGTTTTTAATAGATTGTTTAAATTGTAATCTTGTATTAGAATTCGGTGTTAATTTTTCAGCGTGCAGATCTCCTAACATAAGACCTATTATAATTTCTTCTAATTCAGAAGTAAGTTTTAAATTAAATTTTGAAGATGTTCTATAAAATCTAATAAGCAATTTGTTCGTATGTATTAAAAAAATTTTTTATTCTTACCAAACTATATTGTCTAAATTAATCACACATAGGATTAATTAAATAACAATTAAAAACATAAGTTAATAATTGCAGACTTTGCGATTCCTAAAAAGGAGGATAGATTACAAACTTGCATTAATATTAATTTAAAGCAAGCCTAGCACAAGAGTGCTGATTGGGATTTAGATACTAAACAGTTTTAAGTATGTATTTGTTATATTTATATAATATATTTCTATTTATTATTTAAAATATAGCCCTTAAGGGCTATATTTTTCACCTTGATTTATTGGAATGATTGAGTGCTGACGTGTTACCGATTTTTGTTTTTGTAAACACAATTAATCGGTCCGGTGGTTTACCACCAAGTCGTTACAGGGCAAATAAAAAGAGTAAATTTATTAGTAAACTTACTTAGTAAAATCATTTACTTATTCCTACGATTTATAGCTTCCCACGGTATTACCTTAGACCTTAAATCCTTAGGCTTCACCGTTAGCATTATTTTGTTGTAAAATAACACCGACCTTTACGGTCATGAGTCAGTTTTATTAAAGAATTTCTCAATTCTTTTGGGCAAGCAATTCACCCATTATGCAAAAGGTACGCCGTCATTGTTTTAATTTAATTCCGGCTGCTTATAGAGTTACTAATTCAATATCTATTTCATTAATTTTATATTATACTTTTTCACATGTTCCTTTACAGTACTGTTCACTATCGCTAAATTTATAATACTTAGCCTTAGAGGATGGTTCCCCTATATTCCGACAAGTTTTCTCTCATCGTACTTTTTTTAATTAGTACCTATTTGAAAATAGGCTTAATTAGTTATATTTAAATAGTTACAGGACTATGGTTTTTACCTTCTTTGGTACAATTATAACTTTTTGTAGTTGAACTAAAAAAATTGTAAGTGTATTTTTTCACTGTTTAAATATAACGGGCTAATCCGATTTCACTCACCATTACTTTCGGAGTCTCGGTTGATTTCCTTTCCTTTCCTTACTAAAATGATTTACTTCAGGAAGTATTATATAAAAGGTTTCCCTTAGGACTGCCACTTAATTAATGTAGCATTAGGCTTATGCCTCCTTACTTATAAATTTGCTAATTATCCTTAATAACCCCTTTGAAATACTTAATTATTAATTATAATTAATAATTTTGATGTTAGTTTCTATATTACACATCGATACTTTTATACAAGATTTTATATAAAAAGAGATTTGAGACACCAAAAATATAACTTGTTTATATATATAATATATTAAAATTCAAATTTAAATTTATTTATAAAATGGAATGGGTTTTTAGTAGAATATATACTACCTAGAGCATATACAAACTATATTTTTTAAAAAATAATTCAGGAAATCCTCCAAAACAGCCAAATTCAAAATTTACCTATAATTACAAAAAGTGCTTTTTTCAAAATCCAACAAACTTAGCTGGCGTGGGGAACTGCAATTAGTTTGCTGAGTGTACAAATTTCAAGATTTTTTGTTTTTTACTTTTTAAAATTTTTATTAACATTCTTAATTATTTTAAAATATGACTGTTGCTTAGAGGGAAACAAATTCTTAAAAGCGTTTTTAATAATGTTGTTAAAATTACTAACAATATTTTAAATTAATCAAAGATTAATCAATTTTTAATACATAGTTTTAATAAATAGTCCAACAGCTAAAGTTGTCTTTTTAAGTTTTACCCCCTGATTTGTGTAGAAATATACCAAACACCCGAATAAGACCTTAACAACCAAAAGAGAGTACAACGAATATTAACAAAGACACCTACAAAAATAATCTGCGTTAAATGTAACAAAGGGCTCAGATGGTTATTAGTTCAACCGACGGGGGTCCACATACAAAGGAATTTTTCCCAACTAAAATAAAAGTAAAAAGACCAAACTCGGTTTAGATGGGGTTGTCCATGTAAAAACCACCGACGGTAAAGACACTCCCTAAGATATACATTTCTGGACCCCCAAAATAATATGTTTTTTTTGTTTTGTCTTGTTTGTTTTTAACTCAATTTTAGAAGAAGAAGCCCCAAAACTCATTTTGTTTTTGGTGTGTTGTATTTGGGTTTAACTCAATTTTAGAAGAAGAAGCCCCAAAAACTCATTTGTTTTGTTTGTAAACAATCTCACAGCACTTTTTGTAAAATTTAACCCCAAATGTGATCACGTTTGTTTTTATTGTACTTTATAACAAAAATGATTAATTTTAAAACTTTTCCAAGTTGCTTTTTTTGCCTATATACACTATTACTAAAGCTAAAAAAGATACTAAATACTCACTAAAATTATTAACCTTAGATATTGAAACATATATCAAAGAAGATAATAATATGAGTATTTATTGTATATCTATTTACGACGGTAAAAAATCTAAGTCATTCTATATTACAGATTATAAGTCTTTAGAGGACTTAATGTCTGAATTATTTAAAACTTTACTTACAAGAGCTTATTCACAAAGAACTGTGTTTATTCAGAATTCGAGTGAATTTGATCTTATTTTCTTGCTTAAACATATAGTTAATCTTGAAGGTGTAAGTGTGGATCCTATAATTAAAGATGGAAAATTTATTAATTTGAAGATCAAATATGGTCCTAAAAATACTTACTATCTTAATTTCAAAGATTCGTTCTTATTACTACCTGTATCCTTAAGTAAACTTGCAAAACAATTTCAGGTTGAAACTTTAAAAAGTATCTTTCCTCATAAATACGTTTCAAAAGATACACTTAACTATGTAGGTAGTTTACCTTCATTAATTCACTTTACTAATACTTCTGAAGAGGATTATCAAACTTACTCACAAAAATTTGTGAACAATAATTGGAATCTTAAAAGTGAGGCTATTAAATATTGTGAAATTGACTGTATTGCTTTATATCAAGTAATAGAAACATTCTCTAAATTTATCTTTGATCAATTTAAAGTTAATGTTTCATCTGTTTCAACTTTGCCGTCTTTGGCGTTTAAAATATTCAGAACTAATTTATTAGACAAATATGTAACAATTCCCGTATTATTCGGAAAAGTGTACAATGATATTAGTCAAGCTTATTATGGAGGGCACGTTGATATGTATATACCAACTAATCCAGAAGGAGAATTAGTATATCAATACGATGTGAATTCTCTATATCCATACTCTATGAAAACCTACAAATATCCAACAAGTATATTGGCATACTTTAAAGGTAACATAGAAAAAATGGCTGAATACAATAAAATGTTCAAATCATCATTAGCAATACTTAAAGTTAGAGTAGTTGCTCCAGAGAATATCGAACATCCAATTTTACCATATAAATAAAATGGGACAACTGTATATCCTACAGGAAGTTGGACTGCTTGGTATTATTCCGAAGAAAGCAACAACGCAAAAAAATACGGTGACCGATTTGAAATATTAGAAGGTTATTTATTTGAAGGATCAAATTTATTTTCTAAATTTATAGAAAGAAAGTACCTAATCAAAGAAAATTCTTCACCTAATTCTCCATGGTATTTAATAGCAAAATTGCTAATGAATTCATTATATGGAAGAATGGGTATGAAACCTAAAATGCTTAGCCACACCTTGGTTAACAATTCAGATGTTTCAACATTTATATCAAAAATCGGTTTAGAAAATTTAGCTAATCAAATTGAATTAGGTAATAAAACTATTCTTTCTTATTGGCTTGATTTCTCTAATGTTCCTAAAATTAACGTTTCTATTGCTTCAGCAATTACAGCTAACGCTAGGGTTTATATGACAGAATTTAAAAACAACCCTTTATTTAAACTTTATTACTCTGAGACAGAATCAGTATTCTTCAATAAACCATTACCTGGACATTTAGTTGATTCTAAAAAAGTTGGAATGTTTAATCTTGAAAGAGTTTTGACAAAATTTGTAGCCTTAGGACCTAAAGTTTATGGAGGGATTGAGATTAATGGTAATGAATTTACTAAAGTTTAAGGATTAAAAATTAAAATGAGTGTGAATCTATTAGAAGTATTATAACATATTTGAGAGTAAATAAGATTTGAGGAAGTTAGATTTTTCTTGAATATATATAAAATCAAGTGATTTATAAAAATAAAACAATTAAAATATGTAAAACATATAAAAAGAAAGGGGTTTGTAGTTTTAATTATCTATAACAAAATTAATCAAATTTAGATATTTTAGCTATATAATTAGTATATGCTTGATTATCAGTTTCAATATAATTTATATATAGTATATCCTTAGATTTAGGCGTAAATTTTGTTACATATAATTGTTCAGCTAAATGTTCAACAAAACTTCTAACTTCATCTTTATTATTGGTATTTAAAATTACTCTATTACCTAAAGAACAATCAATACTACCTTTAATTGTTAAGAAAACATTAATGTATTGATACTTATTTTTAATTTATCTAAAGAATCTAAATACATATGCTCTTAAGCTTAGTCTACTTAAATCTTTTGGTATAATAAATTTTCTGATTATCATTTTATTTATATATTACAATGCATCATAAAGTCAATATTTATTCTATTTATACTCAGTTAAATTAAACAAACCTCTGAGTATACATTATTTTAATACAAAAATTACATAATTTGAATGTTTATGTAAAAATATATTTTTTTTTTAATAATATACTCTTATTTTAGAATATATACTAAAGAGAGAGTGATCTTAAGAGCTTAAAGCTGTAATTTGGGGGAATTTATTAATTCAATTAAAAGTATAGATCTCTATTAAAATATCTATAAAAAATTTTGTTGGTTTGATAAACAAAAAACCAAGATTTTAAGATTGAGATAAAAATAAAATACAAATGAAAAGAAATAATAATATTCAAGAATCAATACTTTCAACTTTGACTTATCGTCGTCCTAGTCCCTTCTTTTTATTAGCAAGAATGATCTTAGTTCCAATTGGACGATTGTTAGGTTTACCAAATAAATTACAACCTGTAATTTTTGGTTTATGGAGTGTAACATCTACATTTGTGGCTGCGTGTGGTATATTTCCAACATTAGCTGGAATATGGGCCTTAAAAGGTGCAATTAGACATCCTATTGAATATATAAATCAACAAGCACCTGAAGTAGGTAGAGAATTAATTAATCAAGTAGCACCACTCTGGAGAGAAATACTTAGATCAAGAGATGGTTTAGTTAGATATTTCAGTACAGTTGCATTTACTGTTATATTTTATGCTCTAAGACCTATCTCCTTAATGTTGATTAGAAGGTCTATAAGTTTAATATGTTCAGCCTTAGGAATATTTTGGTCAGAAACCTTAAGAGGATTTGATTTTTTATTTAATTTGGCAAATTCTATAAAAAGTTTTTTTAAGTTTGTTATTGGTTTCGATTTACCAAAGCCTAAGGAACTAATAGATACACCAGCTAAAAAAAATTACTACTATATTTTTAGGAATAGTAGTTTTAACTTTAAGTCTAATAGGTATTGACCTATATTTCCACAATTTAATTGAAAACATTCCATATATAGACTCAATTGTAGCTTTTTGTTACAGCATGTACAGACCAATTACTGGTACACATAGATTAATTGCTAATATAATTAATTTATTTAGAAATTGTGGTGGTACTCCTCCAGCTGTTCCACCAGCATATGGTTTCCAATTCGATCCCACGCGTTTGATGTTCTAAATAATGAGTCACAAAAACCTTGGGGATTTGAATATAAACCCCATAAATGGGGTTATTGGAAAGTGAAATATTTTTATATGAAAATAAAGAACATTTACACAGAAAACAATTCCATGATAATTTTTTAAAGGAATTATACGAAGAATTAGGTATATAATAACTATTTTCACCCCTATAACTAACTTTGATAAATTACTTCTAATTTCTCTCAATCTAAAATTGATTTAATTAAACAAAAATAAAATGAAAAATTTAATTGATAAAATACAAAAATATTTAAAAAGTTTCTTTAATAAAGAATTAAATAACAATACACCATTAATTGAAGATAAAATTATTGTTTACTATCACATAAACAATTTTTATGACTATGATTTTCCATTTAAAATAATCTTTAAATTTTTAAATAATATTGAGAAAATTAGTGAGAATTATATTTTATTAGATATTAAGGTTAAATCGTGTGATTATAAGATTATTGTGGGTAATAAACATGATTATGCTTTCTATGAATCTATAAATAGTAATAACAATAATTTTTATATTAATAATATCCCAGTTGATTTAATTGATGATAAAAATAATATTGATCTATCTTGTTATCTTTCTAAATTAATCTCAGACTATTGCATTAGAATTGACAGCATAAAAGATGGTACCTCAGTTGATTTATTCTTTGAGTATAAATATATTACTTTTGAAGAATATGTCAGTCACAAAATTTAAAACAAACTGTTTTATTAAACAGATAAAAATTCTCTATAGGGTTTATATGAACCCTATTAATAAAACTTATTAATAAAATAAAGAAATTTTATTTCATTATTTTTTAACTAATACAAGGAATAATCTTTATACCCTCCTATCTCTGATCCTATTACTGAATATAGAATGTATTAATACATCGAGATAAATGTTTTATGTCCTAGCATTAGACTCTAAACGTACGTTAGACACTATTAATTTTTAATATGTTATTAATATGAAAATAAACAAAAATATGCATTTAATAGATGCGAAATTCAAAAACCAGTCCTATGATTTGGCTGATGGGCAACTGAATTTCTCGGCCCTAGTGTCAGACTTCATATCAGACTTACCAAATAAAAATTATGTCTCTGTAATAACTAATGTAAAATTCTTAAGCGACGGTTACTGTAGTATTGGTTCACGTTTTCCATTTGATCCTTCTAATGAAGAAGATGTATTAAGAGATGTCGACTATTTAAACCAAAAATACGCTATATTGGAAAATCGATATAAAATAGATAGACCAGTAAAAATTATTTTTGGTTATATACATGTTACTGAGGACTTTTACAATAAAACCTTGAACATTCTATTGTCTAAAGATGAAAACTCTAAGGCTTTAGATGATCTTGATTTTAGAGAGGAGGTTCCTGCTAACCTTCCCCTTAATACAGATTATTCCTCTTGGGGTTTGTGTACTGAACGCTTAGGTTCAAATCTATTGAAAGTTTCAAATCTTACAATGGACTCAAACACTAATCTAAGTAGACAAGTTTTAGTAACTTTTCTTGATAAATTCAATAGATCTTTAAGTGTTTATTCGTCAGCAACTGATATTATAATTCAGAGAGCGACAGATAAAATAATTAATTATCTAAATAATGACTTTATTAGACAAGTTGGTGATCGTATTTACCACATTAAAAATGGTAAAGTTAATTTCATTTTTGAAAATTTATATGCACCAACAGAAAAAATTACTAAGGCCAATGCTGCAAAAAACCGTATTTTAAATATGTTGACATTAGATATTGAAACATATATCAATGAAAATAATACAATGTCAATTTATTGTATATCAATATTTGATGGTATTAAAAATAAAGCTTATTCTTACTATATTACAGATTATAAGTCTTTAGAGGACTTAATATCTGCTGTTCTTTCAGTTCTACTATCTAGAGAATTCACACAGAGAACTGTTTACATTCATAACTCTAGTAATTTTGATCTTGTTTTCTTACTAAAATATATAGTAAATCATCCAGGAGTTCATGTAGATCCAACAATCAAAGATGGAAACTTCATAAATTTAAAAATTCATTATGGACCAAATTTGACCTATAATCTTAATTTTAAGGATTCATTCTTATTATTACCCTCATCTTTAAGTAAATTATCTAAACAATTTCAGGTTGAGACTTTAAAAAGTATCTTTCCTCACAAATTTGTTAATAAAGAGAACCTTAATTATGTAGGACCTGTTCCTAGTTTTAACTACTTTGATGGTATTTCAGATACAGAATACAAGGATTATTGTAAAACATTCAATAATAATTGGAATCTGAAAAATGAAGCTATCAAATATTGTGAAATTGATTGTATTGCACTATATAAAGTAGTAGAAACATTTTCAAAGTTAATCTTTGAGAAATTTAATGTAAACATTTCATCTGTTTCAACATTACCAAGCTTGGCTTTTAAAATCTTTAGAACAAGATTTTTGCCTAAAAATATTAAATTACCAGTATTAACTGGTAAAATATATAGTGACATTGCACAAGCTTATTACGGAGGACATGTGGATATGTATATACCAACTAATCCAGAAGGAGAAGAAGTATATAACTACGATGTGAACTCTCTTTATCCGTTTGTAATGAAGACATTCATTTACCCAAGTAACATTATTGCTTATTTTAGAGGTAATATTCTCAAAATGGATTCTTACAAACACTTATTTGATAAATACTTGTCCGTAGTTAAAGTAAGAGTAACTGCTCCTAGTGGGCTACTTCATCCAATACTTCCTTACAAAGTAGATGGTATAACTATTTACCCTGAAGGTAGTTGGACTGGTTGGTACTACATTGAAGAAGTTAGAAACGCTATGAAATATGGGTATAAATTTGAGATATTAGAAGGATACCTATTTGAAGGTTGTGAGATTTTATCAGCTTTTGTACAATCTATGTACTCTATCAAAGAATTATCTCATCCAACTTCACCAATGTACTTGATTTCTAAATTATTAATGAATTCATTGTACGGTAGATTTGGTATGAAACTCTCAATACTAACGCATGAAGTTGTAGATAATTCTAAAATTTCTAAACTAATAGCTCAAATTGGATTAGATAATATAGTTGACCAAGTTTTATTGGGAGATAAAACTATTTTATCTTCTCACTTGGATTTCCCTAAAATACCTAAAATTAATATTTCTATCGCTTCTGCTATTGCTGCAAATGCTAGGGTTTATATGAGTCTATTCAAAAATCATCCTGACTTCATACTTTATTATACTGATACAGATTCTATCTTTTTAAATAAACGTTTACCTGCTGAATTTGAAAGCACTAAACAATTAGGTTTATTTAAATTGGAAAAAGTGCTTCGTAAATTCGTTGCATTAGGTCCCAAAGTATATGGGGGTGTTGATAGGGACGGATTGGAATTTACTAAAGTTAAAGGTTTAAAAACTAAAGTAACTGTAGCTCAACTAGAAGAATTATTAAGAGAAAATAATTCTATTAATGTTAGTCAAGTGAAATGGTTTAATCAAATAACTAATAGTACTATTTCAGTTAAAGATTCTTCGTATAACTTAACACCTAACAATAACAAACGTAATTTGATTTATAAAAACGGAGTTTTAGTTGGGACTAGCAATAAAGCAATTAACGAATAACTTATTCCCCACACTCTTACATTTTTTGCGGATATATTTATATTTCATCTTTTAACTTTTTTAACCCTATAAAGCTATTGTGGTAATTTAAATTGTAATATTTAATAACTGGTTCGACTCCAGTAATAGCTAGTTCTGTTCCATCCTTACAGTTGCAATTTTCAAAGATTATATTTTAGTTTATTTGTTTTTCACAGGAACAGATAATTTGTATAAGTTTAACTCTCTTTTTATAAACAAGAGTCAATTTGTTCTTCTTAAATAGTTAAGAGATTAATATTTAATTAATCAAAAAAAAATGAAAATAAAAAAATTTTTACCAGCAGTAATATTATTTTTAATATCTGCTTTATTTACTTACTTTGTTTTAGACTTCCTTTTTGATTTGAAAGCTGATAGCTTAATTGCAGCTTCAAACTCTAATAATGTTGCAGCAATTGACAACCAATTTTCAATGAGAAATATCGAATCAGTTAAAAATGTTACTAGTACAATTACAAACAACATTACTGATTCAACAAATCACCTAGATCTTAAAGATCCGGTGACTATAGCTCTTCTAAGTGTTACTGGTGTGGTAGTTCTAGTTGTTGTGTTTGGCACAAGTTATTTAATATATAATTATTTACAATTGCCTTTAGAAGCACAACAAAACATAAATACAATAGAACTGCAAAATATGTAAATTATTAAAATTAAATATTTTGTATTTATCCCCTGTAATTGGGTTAAGAACCCTATAAGAACATTTCATAAAAAGGAACAAGAAAGTAAAGAAAGTAATTAGTAAAGATTCTACTAATTTTAGATTTAATAAAATTAAATAATTTTTCTGCTATTGCTTATGTTGCATTCCTCTCTTATACCCTTTAACCCCTGTAAACATAAAACTTTTATCTGCAATACACTTAAAAGTATAAGATTTTTTTAAGATCTTATTAAACTTTCGTCCTAGATAAGACGTAAAACTTCTAATACTTCGTGTAACAAAGATAGTTTACAGCAGGATAGCTTAATTTCTATTTTGAAAATAAGTTAATCCAGATAATAAAAACAATAGTGTCTGACAGTCTTAGCATTAGACTTAAAATAATGCGTTAGAAACTATCGGGTAAATTTTTATAAACCCTACACACTTAATTAATTTTAAAGTGAAAGAAAAGAAAAGTAGACTAAAATAAAATAAAGAACAGGTAAAAAGGGAAAAGAGCCTACTTTTTAAGTTTTTTAACAATTTTTATTTTGTTTTTTGCTTTTGCTAAATCGTATACGGTTCCTTTTATACTACTACTAAGGGTAAGAAAGGAATAGGGGGCAATCTGTTCACGGCTTGTATAGCCACAAAAATATTTTATAACCAAATTATATAGGTACCAAGCCTAAATTTAACCAGTAATATCTCATCTTGTTAAAGTAATTACACGTAAGTTTAATTACTTTTTCTTGTTTATTTTATAAACAGAGATAGCTCTTTCATTTTAAGAAGAGTAAAAATAATTTATACATTAAAATTTTATGAAAAAATATAATATAACATTTAGAGCAAGCAAAATAACTAATCGTATGATTAGAATTAATTTATACAATTTCTTTAAAAAAACAGATTTATTAAAAAGTAATTTTATTAAACTTAATATTAGTTTAATTAGTAAAAATGAAATGACTGTTTTACTTAGAGATAATTTAATTAATCGTAAAGAGAAAGCTGAAGTGAAAACTATAATTAATAGTTTACTTGATGCTTTAACTTTAAAAAGCAAATCATTAAATAGTGGGGATAAAATAGTTATCTCCTATATTGAATCTGATACTAAAAATTATAATAGTTATAAAAAAAGTTTTAGTGGTTTTAGTAGAAGATTATTTTCCTCAGCAAGAAGAACTAGTTTAGGAAAAAGATTTTTGTCTACTATTTCAACGCCATCTAAAACAATATTTAAATTTATTAATTTAGTGTTCCCTATTTCAGAATCAGAATTAAATTTAACTAATTTAACAAAAAAATTCTTTTCTGAAGTTAGAGTTTTAAGTAATATTTCAGTGATAGCTAATGTGAAACTGATTAACGGAAATAGATTTTCTTTAGGAACTAGATTCCCATTGGATCTGAATGAGCCAGAATCACAAATGGCATATATTGATTATTTAAATAATAAATATGCCTTATTAGATAATCACTATAAAGTAGTAAAAGCTGAAAATATTATTTTTAACTATACTCAAATTAGTGAAGAACTTTATAATAATTCTAAGAGTAAACTAGATTATAGAAATGTAGCAGTTAAATCATTAGAAAACATTGATTTCAGAAATGAAATTCCTTCTAATTTGCCTTTAAATATTGATTATAATACTTGGGGGCGAGTAAATAAGTGGTTAGATTCCAAAACATTACAAATTGCAGACTTGAAGATAGATCAAGGTACTTTATTAAATCGACGAGTTTTGATCACTTATTTAGATTCTAAAACCAGAGTAGTTGAAATATATTCTAATATTGTCGGTACTAAAGTACAGAAATTTACAGATGTTATTATTAATCAAATTGAAGGTGAATTTATTCGAAAAATAGGAGAAAGATCTTTTCACATTATTAATAATAAAGTACATTTTATTTTTGAAAAACTTTTCAATCCTAAAGACAAAATTTCTAAAGGGAGAAAAGACAAAAAATTTAGTCTGAATATGCTTACTTTAGATATTGAGACTCATTTAAATTCTGAAAATAATATGGAACTACTATCTTTATCTTATTATGATGGTTCAAGTGCAAAATCTTTTTATATTACGGATTATAATTCAGTTAAAGAACTTATCTTTGAGGTACTAAGAAACTTGTTAATTAAAGCTAATTCAGGGAAAATTATTTATATTCACAATTCAAGTAATTTTGATTTAATCTTTTTATTAAAACACATAGCTAATTATCCAGAAGTGGAGTTAGAACCTATAATTAAAGATGGTAAATTTATCAATCTTAAAATTAGATATGGTTCAAATAAAACTTATTTTATTAATTTGAAAGATTCTTTATTATTACTACCAGTTTCATTAAGAAAATTAGCTGTATTCTTTAAAGTGGATACTTTGAAAAGTATTTTTCCTTATAGTTTTGTTAATAAAGATAATCTTAATTTTATTGGTGATGTTCCTTCAATAGAATATTTTGATAATATCTCTATCATTGAATATAATCAATATAAAGCTAGATTCAATAATAATTGGTCATTGAAAAGTGAAGTTATTAAATATTGTGAAATAGATTGCATTGCTCTATACAAAGTTATTGAGTGTTTTGCAAAATTTATTTTTGATTTATTTGAATTAAATATTTCATCTGTTTCAACATTGCCCAGTTTAGCTTTCAAAATATTTAGAACACATTTTTTAAAAAAAATGATTTTTTTACCTATAATAAGCGGTAAAATTTACGATGATATTCGTAATGCATATTACGGAGGACATGTGGATATGTATATACCTAAAAACATTCGTAATAAATTAGTATATCATTACGATGTAAATGGTTTATACCCTCATGCCATGAGAGCTTTTAATTATCCTACTGAAATCTTTGCTCATTTTGTTGGAGATATCTCCAAAATGGATCAATTTGAAAACCTGTTTAAAAAATATCAGTCTTTCATTAAAGTGAAAGTAACTGCACCTTTAGACATTAAACATCCTATATTACCATTTAAAACTAATGGTACTACAGTTTATGGTGTTGCAGATTTAAAATCCTTGAGGGATATTTATTTGAAAGCGCTGATTTATTTTCAGCTTATGTTGAAAAACTTCATGCTATTAAAGAACAATATTCTTCTGATCACCCTATGTATTTAATTGCTAAATTACTATTAAATTCATTGTCCGGTAGATTTGGAATGGCTCCTAAAATGTTGAGCCACATTGTACTAAGTGAAGATCAATTATCTGACTTTGTGCATAAAATTGGTTTAGATAACCTAGTGGATCAAGTGAAGTTAGAGAATAATATTATTGTCTCTTATTGGCTGGATAATCCTACATCCTCTAAAACTAATATTGCAATTGCAGCTTCTATTACTGCTAATGCTAGGGTTCACATGTGTATATTAAAAAATAATCCTAAATTTGAAATCTATTACACAGATACTGACTCTGGTTTTTTAGATCAACCTCTGCCAGCTCATCTAGTGGATGATAAAAAATTAGGTCTATTTAAATTAGAGAGAGTTCTTTCTAAATCCTTGTACAAACTTTTATATTATATTATATTTTATTTTTATTAACTTTTTTTTTCTTATTACAGTAAAGGGAAACAGAGAATTTGCTTAAGCTTAATTAACTTTCTTCTAAAAAAAAACAAAATGAGAAATAATAAAATTTTACTAGCAGTAATAATACTATTAACATCTGCTTTAATCACTTTATTTGTTTTAGATTTCCTTTTTGATTTGAAAGCTGATAGCTTAATTGCTGCATCTGACTCTAACAATGTTACAACAATTAACAATCAACTTTCAGTGAGAAATCTCGACTCTGTTAAAAATGTCGCTAACACACTAACATCTAATGTTTCTGAGACAACAACAAACCACACAGATTTTAAAGATCCGGCGACTATAGCCCTATTATCAATAACTTCTGTACTAGTTCTAGTTGTTTTGTGCGGAACAGGTTTGTTAATATATAATTATTTACAATTACCTTTAGAAGCACAACAAAACATAGATACAATAGAACTACAAAATATGTAATTAAAAAACAAATTTTTGTATTTAACCCCTGTAATTGAGTTAAGAACCCTGTAAGAACTTTAATAAAAATGAAAAAACAAAATAAAATAAAAAATTCGCTCCCGCTGTTGTGGGCTCTCGCTTGAGTAAGGAGGGAAATATTAAATTAATAGAAAAAGAAATTAGATTTAAAAAAGTACATAGAAATAAAATATTTTTTGTGTTATCAAAAGAAAGAAAGTTCACACTAATAATAATTCATACAAGAATCCTTTTCCCCTTGTTAAACAAAATCGCTCGCACTCAACTTTTTGTTAATAAAATTCAAGTAATTAAAAAACAAATTTAATTAAAATAAAGAATCGCTCGCTTAAGTAAGAAATAAAACAAAAGAAAGTTCATAAAATAACTAAGGACCGAATAAAGAAAATAAAAAGATAAATATTTTTAAGGAGGCTCCAGGAGAGCCTCAAGGTATAGTTTCTATATATCTTAAATAACAATTCTGAACTTTTTAATAGTTATAAAAAGAGATACTAAGAAAGTAAGAAAGAAAGAGAGTTATATACTACTAAATCCCAAATTACCAAACAAACTAAGTAAAATAACATCTTAATTTTTGTTTATATTTTAACAATAATTACAAATATAATATAATAAAGTAAGTAGTACAATCCTGAACTATATATAATATTATTAATATTTTAATTTAAAATTCATTTTTTCATTTCAATTTAAAAACGAGGCACTTACTTTTCATTTCCTTATATACTATTACTACTAAAAACAAAAAATATAAATAAAACCAAGGAAGTTATACCTTAAATACAACATGTGTATAAATAAAGATAGTTATTTTTGTAACTAAAATAAGTCATACAATCCTGAGCTATTTACTATAAATTATAAATTTTTAATGTCCAACAAATTTTTGTTCTAACATTTTTGGACCACTTCCAATTACTATCCTTATATACTACTAAAACAAAAATATAAAATAAAAAACAAGTAGTATATACCCTAAAATTGTTTGTTTTTATTCAACCTTACCCTTAATTGTTTATTAGCTTATTTACATTTATTTCACTCAATTAAGTCCTACAATCCGGATCTATTTACAATATGTATATATATATATATAAATATTAAATTTTTTAATAATCATATTGAAAAAAATTTTTTTTTTGTAGGCTTGCATGTTTATTACTAACATAAAGGATTTAAAAACCAAAAATTTTTTTTAAACTAAATATAGTTTAAATATTTATTAATTTTAAGAAGATCTTGTTTATCTAAGATCCTAATTAATTTATGATTGTACTCTTTTTTTTTTTAGAGTAATCGACTAAGTGCTAGAATTTAAAGCAATTTAGCCTGTGAAGTAGAAAAGGTAGCCAAACCTAAATGTTTTAGACATAATTTAAAACTTGTATATTATAAAAATGTAAAACAATTTGAACTTAAAATTTTAAAAAGACCAGTTTTAATTAATAAAAAATTATTTTTCTTTCTATAAAACCATTAGCCAATTATAATTTAGTTGTTTGTCATTTTTTTTACTAAACATATTTTCAATTACGTATATTGGAAAGCTTTTAAAAAAACATAATATTTTTGATCATAAAATTAAAATTTCAAAATTAGAGAATGGGGTTAAACAAGGTAAATTATATAATAATGTAGTTACAGATGCATGTAGTGTTTCTAATATTACATTAGGGAATATTCCTAATACTACAGTAGGTATTAATAAAGATAGTAATAAGATGAATTCTCTTCTTGAGATGTCTTTAATTGGTTTTAAATAAGGACTATAGGAACCATATGAGAGTCTATTATATAGCCAAATACTATATATAGCACTAAAAAGGATTCCTGTGGCACCTATAATAGAAGCTAAAGGATTTCTTTCCCAAGTACCTATTAAAGATAGTTGTTCTCCAACCCAGTTAAGTGATAAAGGAATACCTGTGTTACATAATGTAAAGATGAAGAATAATATAGTAAATATTGGCATATATAATACTAAACCTCTAATATATGGTATTAATCTAACACCAGTTCTGTATATTACACCACCAACACAAATAAATAAAGCAGGTGAAACAAAACCATGTGCAATTGATAATAAAATAGCTCCTTCTATTCCTTGTATAGTATTAGAAAATAAACCTAAAACAACTACACCCATATGACATATACTAGAATAAGCAATTAATTGTTTAGTATCTTGTTGAACAATTGTAGCTAAACTAGCATATACAATAGTAATTAAAGCGATAGTTTGAACTAAGGGACTAAAATAATGTGAAGCATCAGGTAAAAAGTTAATTAAAACTCGTAAGTAACCATAAGTAGCCATTTTCAATATAGTACCTGCTAGTAAAATAGAACCAGCTAAAGGTGAATCAGCATGAGCTCTATATAGCCAACCTGTCATAGGCCAAAGAGGTGTTAATATAGCTAATAACATAAATAAAGAACCAGCTAAAGTATATAAAAAGAATAAAAAGGCAGATCTTTCTTTATTTGCACCTGAACCATATAAAATAATAACTATAAATAATATAGGTAAAATTGACTCAAAAAATACATAAAATAATAATAAATCTAATACTACAAATAATGCTATTTGCAATGTTTCTAAAACTAGAAATGAAATTAAAAAATATTTTAAATTATTATTTATAGTGTTATAATTAGAAAGTAAAGCTATAGGAGTTAAAAAAGTAGTTAGTAGTACAAAATAAATAGATAAACCATCTACTCCTATATTTAAATGACAATAACTTAATTCTTTGAAACTATATACGAATTGATATTGACTAGTACTAGAATCAAACTGAATCCATAAATAAATAGATAAAACTAAATTTAGTAATGAAGTCCCTAAAGCTATTTTTTTTGATTTATCTCCTGAATGATCATCTGTGACAAGAAGTAATGCAATTGAACCTATAATAGGTATTAATAATAATAAACTTAGCATATGTTACATTTGTGTTAATTTTTTGAACACCACTTAAGGATAAGGCCTTTTATTTATATAATTATTTCCTTCAAATATAAATTGTAAACTAATAAAAGTTTTGTTTGAAGAAAAATAAAAATATCTTGCAAAGATCTTTTTAATTTGCATATTTTATTATATATATATACAAATAAAAACTAGAATTTTAAATTTTAGTTTTTAGATTTATTACTACTTTTAGTTAGTTAATTTAAAATTTTGACCTAATCTATTCGGCTGAACTTTCATTGTGTTAGATAAACTAACAAAATTATAGTACAAATTATAATAAAGATTTCCCAATATAAAATTTTAAAGCTCTCTTAAGTAGGTATTATACACCCTATTTCAAAGTACCTCATCGTTTTAGATTGATTTATGGAGGTGCTGCCTCTAAAAATGTCAAAAAAGTAGGGTTTGCACTGGGGTAATATCTACGATTTTCATTGTATTAGATATGCTAACAATATTATAGTACAAATTATAATAAAGATTTCCCAATATAAAACATCTCTTAAGTAGGTATATATAGAGCCAACTCCCTCATATCTTTAGATTGACTTTTGCTGAGTGTCAGATGAAAATTATTTAACAAAGTATGTACTGTACTGGGGTCTTTGAAATCGCTAAGAGGGTCGATGATTAAATTGAGTCTTTAAATTTATTTTATTTGTAGTAATTGGAATCGAACCAATATTCTTTATTTAAGAAGATAAATACTCTACCTGTTGAGTTATACTACATTTATGGGGGTTAAAATTTTATTTAAAATGTTGAATCTTACAGCTAATTAATCGCTAACATCTTTGTTAGCAGTATCAACTAGTATTCCATTTTTATACAATAGCTCACGCTTATTATTATTAGCTCTTAAGTTATAAGAAAGATCGTCTTTAACAGCAATATTACTATCCACTAAATTCTTAAACCATTTTTCTTGTGGTATATCTAAAGAAACATTTTCTTGTAACAATGTTTCTAGTTGACTAACACTCACTTTAGATTTAAGTCCTTTAGTTTTAGTAAATTCATTACCATTGAGGTCGATACCTCCATAAACTTTAGGACCTAATGCAACAAATTTATTTAACACATGTTCCAATTTAAGAGCTCCTAAACGTTTACTATCTACTAAGTAATCAGGTAAAGGTTTATTAAAAAAGCCAGAATCTGTATCTGAGTAGTATAGAATATAATCCGGATTATTCTTAAATTGAGTCATGAAAATACGAGCATTAGCGGTAACTGCAGCACCGATAGCGATATTAATATTAAGATCATCTTGGAATTGAAGTTTATATGAAACTAAACATTTGTTACCTATATTAACCTTATTCACTAAATTTTCAAAGCCAATATTTGATATAAATTTGTCTACACTGTTTTTTTCAACTACAGCATAGTTAATCAAATCTCTAAACATAGAGAATTTACCAAATAAAGAGTTAGAAAGTAATTTAGCAATCACATAATCGGGTGAGTTTTTAACAGAATTTTCTTTCATTTGATTCATAGTTTCAATATACTTAGAAAACAAATCAGCAGCTTTAAATAGATATCCCTCTAAAATATCAAAGGTATACCCAAATCTTGCTGCATTTTTTAGTTCTTCTGAATAATACCATCCTTTCCAAGTACCAACTCCATAGACTGTTGTGTTATCAACTTTTTTTGGTATAATTGGGTTCAAAATGTCTTTAGGTGAAGTTATAATAACTTTATAAAAGCCTAAACATTTCAGATATAAATCAAAGTATTGACTCATTTTTGAGATATCCCCAAAGAAATGCCCAATATATTGATATGGATATTTATTAACTTTCATTACATAAGGATATAATGAATTAACATCATAACCAAATACCTGAGTTCCAATCGGATTAGTTGGTATATACATATCAACATGTCCACCATAAAAAGCTTTATGAATATTATCAAACATTTGTCCACTAATTTTGGCTATATTTATTCCTTTAGGAATAAAATTGGTTCTATATGTTTTCATTGAGACACTAGGTAATGTAGGAGTAGTAGATATATTAATTTTAAACATTTTAAATATTTTAAATCCAAAATTTTCTATTACTTCAAATAAAGCTTTACAATCTAGTTCACAATATTTAATTGCCTCAATTTTTAATGACCAATTATTATCACTAAATCTAGATTTGTATTCATTATATTCAACCTCTGAAATATTATCAAAAAATTTAATTTCTGGAACTGTTCCAATGTAATTAAGATTTTCCTTTGTAACAAAATTATGAGGAAACATATCTTTGGTATATGTAACATTGAAAGTTTTAGATAATTTAGCTAGTGAACTAGTTAATAGTAATAATGAATCTTTAAAGTTAACTTTATATTTAGTTGTATCACCATATTCAACCTCTAGATTAATAAATTTACCATCTTTAATAATTGGTTTGATCTTAACATCATAAATTTATGATATAACTGTATAAAAAGATCATATCAAATTCTGAGGAATTATGTATATAAATACTTTTACCTGAATATTTTTTTGTAAAGATAGTTTTAAGAACTTCATTAATTAATGAATGTATATTATTATAATCTGTTAGATAGAATGTTTTAGCAGACACTCCATCATATAATGAAATACAGTAAATATTCATTTGATTATTTTCATCCACATAAGTTTCAACATCTAAGGTCATAATATTAAATATAACATTTCCTTTTGAAGGTTTAACTCTACTAATAAATTGATCACAAACTAAATTTTCAAAAATAAAATATAATTTGTTATCTTTAACATAATAAGTTTTATTGCCAATAAGTCTTATAAATTCATTATTGCTTATTATTTTATCAACAAAAGTAGTTATTTTAATATTACTTTCTGAGTCGAATAAATTAATCTGTGTTACAGTTTTAGATAAAGTAGAAACTTGGATATATCTATTTAAATTTGTGTTTAAATCAATATAAAGATTCTTTACATTGAATATACCAGACTCCAACATAACCATAGAGTCACCCCATGAACTATAGAAAGTGTTTAGTGGAAAGTTAAAGGTAGAATCATCTTTAAAAGTTAATTCTAATTTTGAAATATCCTGCACAATTCTAAATTTATTTGAAAGTAAAGAATAATTATCAACAGTAGTATTTGTATAATTAAATAAAATACTCATTGCTAAATTTGGATTATATTGATTTCTTTCTAATATACTCCATTTGTTCTGTATATAATTTGAATAATCTGTTAGATCTTGTGGTTTATTAATATCAATTGGGAATCTTTCACCTATTGTATAATAAGTATTACCTACTTCTCTAATTTGACAGATTATAGATATATAGTTTTCAAAATTAACTTTATTTTCAGTAATAAATCTTTCATAATATGGAGTTAGATCACTTAAGATTGTATTTTCCGCTATCGGATACTCAACATTCGTAAAACTATATTTTGTTTTAACCTTAGAATTAGTAGAATAAAATCTAGTACCTAAAGATGCTAATGAACTATAAATTTTATTAGTTAAGGAATTAGTTGAATAAAATCTTCTGTTTATATTAAAGGGGCTATTAATATCTTTTGTCAAATTTTTTTGATTTAATTCAAGATATTTGTCATATGCATCTTTATCAGACTCAATGTAATATAAAATAATTTTTCTAGCTGATACATTTTTAACTTTTTTAAAGATATTGCTAAAACTATTTACATTTACTTGAATAAAGGTTTTATATTCTTCTTTATTTGTTGCATTAAAGATCATCTGTTCATTTAAATTAATTACATCATCATTATTTAAGATTATTTGCACATGCGCATTAATATAATTCGATTTAAATTCATGTGTTCTGAAAAGAACATCTAATCTAATTCTAAGTTTGGAGGAAGTAAGCGATTTTCTTAAGATTATATCTTTAGTTTTCATTTTTTGGTTTGTTAATTTAGAGTTATAGAGGGTTTGACGCATTTATTATCTAGTACAGCACCCTGAAAGTTTAGATTTGCGGAGATATCCATTAAATATATCTCAACTAACTTTCAGACTTGAACTGAAACTCTGCTAATTAAATTAGCTGTTTTACCTGACTTAAACTAAGTTATTTACTTGGAGATATTTAATGATACACTCTTATATATGATTTATAAAAATAATTAAATAAAAATAGACGATAAATTAATCTTTATAAAAGTAATAGTAATAACAAAACAAAATTTTTGTTATAAACTATTTTTAATATAATAAAATTTTTACTCTTAATAGTTTATAATAAACAATAAATTTATTGTAGAACTATTTTAATAAAAGTTTTGTTTAAATTAGTATGTTCAGTTTAAGACATTGTTCTTTGAAATACTAATTTATCCCTATATTAATAATCAAGTCTTTTCCTTGGGTTTCTCCCAGAAACCCTTGTTATATGTCTATAATTAAATCAAAATGAGAATGTTAATAATTTTAATTGGATATTATCTAATTGCATTGTGGTTATTTATTTTAATCGTTTCTTGTTTATACGTAATATGGTGTCTAACAATATTAAGTAAAAATACAGTCTTGCGACCTTCTCAAGCTAAATTATTTAATATCTCAATGACTAATATTATCTTTTGTATATTCCTAGAAGCCTGTTTAAAATTACATTTCTTTTTATACAATGTGATAGATTTTATAAATCTAATGAATTAAAGTTTTGTTAAGTTTGACTTATAAACTAACTAATCTTTTTCCTGGTTTTATTATATAAACCCTTGATATTCGTCTAATTTAAAATAAAAATAAAATGAAAAATATAACTAAGTTTCTCAATAACTACCTTAAAGATTTTAAAATAAACAAAAATCTTTTGTTTAAATCTTTAACTTCCTTGTCCGGTGCTTTGCTGAAAATATTCCTATTAAATAGATTACAAAATATGAAATATTTTAAAACTATAAGTATTTTATTAAGAGTAATCGTTAAATGGAGTGCATTTTCCTCAATTCTTACCATATTATATTCAATAGTATGTAGTATCTCAGGTTTTAAATATGATGCAACCTTCTTCATTTCTTTACTTTCTGCTTTTTGGGTAATAATTACGGAACTTAGTTTCGATTCAGTTTTTAATGTTTGGGATTATATTCTTGATAACTATAATAAATTGTTAGCTAAAATTGAACTAAGACTATCTAAATCTCCTGAAAACCAAGGCAAAATTAAACAAATTAGAGAATTGTGGCCTTCTGTAAAAAGAGATGAAATCAACTACAATCCTGAAGAAGTTCGTGCCCAATATCTTGAAAAAGAAATGGAAAGAGCTAGAGCAGAAAGAGAATTAAGAGAAAGAGATAAATATTTACCTAAAAATACTGAGGGTGGTTACTTAGATAAATTAAAATATCGAGATATTTTCAAAATTGTCCTTCTAGCTGGTGCATTTGTTTCAACGTTAGCTGTAGGTTATCATTTCTTAGAGCAAGTAAATCTACTTTAGGAATACTTGTTGATATTAAAGATAAAGTTAATGAATTCTTTAATATTAAAAAACTAATTTCTAAATTAATACCTGATTCAGTTAAAGGATTGTTTACTAATTGGTGGCCTTTTGGTGGAAACACACCTTCAACTACAACACCTGCAGATCCTGTACTTGTTCCAACAGGTCAAAAATCTATGTGGGAACGGGTGAAAGGTTGGTTCTCTGGAAATAAAGCTGTACCTGCAGAAATACTAGAAACTACCACCCCACCTGAGGAAGCAGTTAGAAAAAATTTTATACAAATTGGTTTAGATTATCTAACTAGATCGAGAAATGATGAGGGTTTTAAAGGACCTGAAGATTTGGAAAAAGAGAAAGAAAAAATGTTACAATCTCTTGGTCTAGGTTCAATTGCAGAAACTACAACTAGTGCCGCAGCCTCAACTAGTGCTGCTGAAACAGATGAAATCGCAGTTGTAGATTTAGAAATGACTTACCCTAAAACTAGAAAATATCTACATGTAATTAGAGAAAGACTAGTAAATCATTTTGGTATTAAATCTAGCGCGACTAACGCCGAAATAAAAGATATCATATACTATATCAAATGTTCTAATAGAAGTGAACAAGAGTTAGTTGCCATTTTTGTAACGGCTTATGAAGCCATAGAAAAAGGTAGAATATCTAAAACAATAATTGATAGAATTGAAAAAACGGCTAAAAAAACTGCTTGGCTAACAAATGCTGTACCTGGTGATAGATCAGATTCATCTGGTGGTGCATCTGTATATTTTCGAGAGGATACTTCCTCACCTAGACAAATGCCCGGGGCATTAAAATCTCCATTAGCGAGAGTGACTAAAGCTGAGGAGGATGAAGATGAAGCTGATATTAGCGATATAAATATGTTCATATTTATTTTACCTAAAGCAGCTAATATTATTAGAAAATTATTGCCTTACATACCAACAATTATTTTATTTGCAAAAATTTTAGTTTTAAATATTCCTGTTGATTATTTAAAAATTATTTTTAATAAAATTAGATATTATTTTAATAATAAATGGAATAACG